>PVKP010012994.1:0-56513 GCA_004027715.1 Plecturocebus donacophilus | reverse complement strand
ACCCTCCCAGCCCCTCTTCACTACTGTACAATCTGTACAAATCTTAGAAGAAGAAAAAGAGAGGCCAAAAATCACGTCAGCATGATCAGAAGCAGCCCTGGAGCTGCCCCTTTAAAGGGCCAGTATGATGGTTTCAGAATTCAGACAACTTTGTGTGTGTGCTTTCGGGCTTTGCTGAAGAGTGTCCAAGCATATCATGGCTCCAAACCACTTCTCAAATAAGGGCAGGTGCTCACAAAATGTTAATTTTGTTTACCTTTCCCAGACCTCTCCTATGAGTCATGCTGACATGTTATGTTCCTTGAAGAGGATGGTGAGATCAAAGAGCCAGCCACGCATGGTAGAGGGTAAGCACTTAGAGAGTGTCTGCAGCCACAGGAGGCTGTAAAGCAATGCACTTTAGCAAGCTCTCTCTGGAGCCAGGTAGCCTGCACCCAAATTCCATCTCTACTAATTATGAGTGTATGGCCTTGAGCAAGTTACTTGGCCTTTTTACACCTTAATTTCTTCATCTGTAAAATGAGGGTGGCCAACGGGGATGGTCGGGCAGCCAATAGGCTTGGTGTAAAGAACAAATGAGTTACCAAGATAATACATATAAAGTGTTCAGTACAGCAAGACCTATTTAGCTGTTTTTAATAAGGCAGCTCTGAATTTTCATTCTACTAAATATCTGGTAATTGGTAGCTTAGTGGTAGAGGCAGGTAAAGGGGACAAAGGTGCCATCCAGCTGTGCCAGATGTGCACAGAACAGTATTACAATAGTTGGTTAATATCTAAAAGAGTTTAGAAAATAACCCCTCCCCACCTGCCCTACTTGAGCAATAGTTTCGCTCAGTCCACCTCCTTCATTCCTCTAACTTGAGCGATTATCAGCCTGAGGCTGGCCTAGATGGCATGCATATAGTCTAGTTGGTTTGTAGGGTTTCAAAAAAGACAGAGAACTCTAGCCACGTGTTTCAGGGTTTGGTGGTTCTTCTAGACACCAGCCTCTTTCAAACCCCTGGTGTTGTAGTATAGAAGGGACTTAGGAACCATCTAGTATTCCTGTTTCAGAGCTGAAGAAGTGGAAGCCCTAGATGAGGAGTAAGTTGTCTGAGGTCACCCAGGGAGTCAGTTCAAAACCAGGACTAGTTCTCTCATGCCCTGGTGTTCAGAGTAGTGCTTGCTCTTGATCACACCTGGCTGGCTCGTTGATTTTCTGATCTCCAGCTAACTGTTGGGCCTGTCTCCAGGGGATCCCACGCTTCGGGCTGCACAGGATGACTGGCCTTTGGCTCTTCCCACCTGCCTTCCCCGCCCTGGCCTCTCAGACATTCCCAGTTCCTCCGGTGTGCTCCTGCCACCCACATCCCTGATGTCCTCTCCTGCAAACCTGCCTCTGCCTAAGGGCCTCTGAGGCCCCAAGAGTCCTGCCTGGAGGGCCCCAGGAAGGGACGCTCAGGAGGACTCTTCCCTTTGCTCTGGAGTCTGTTTCAGGAAAAAGTGGTGTTTGCTCTATTTCCCTCTTCTGGCTCCTCTGCTCCGTTTTTTCCAAGTCTTCTTCACTCTCGGTGCTTGGTCTCCCCCAGCTTTGCCCTTCTGCTTTACATTCCTGTTCTCCTCTCTTTCTCTCTCCTTCCCAGCCCTTCTCCTTTCCTCTTTTCTTTCCTTCCCTGTGTCACTTGCATCTTCCCGGTGCTCCTTGCGCCCCGCCCTTTTTCCCTCTCCCCTTTCGTCTCCAACCCTGCCTGTCCCCCGCTCCGCTCACCCTTTAACACATCTGTTTCCAATCTGAGCCTCGGAGGCGCCTGTTTGAAACAACAAAAAACCCCCACCCTCAGGAACCTGGCACAAAAATTCCTGGATAAACCTTCCCTCCACCAATTCTCCACTTTTCCCAGATACACCAGAAACTAAACGTCGCCCTAAAGAGGACCCTGCGCATCAAACGGTTCACCGCCAAACTCGACCAGGAAACCCCCCAGCCTCCAAGCCTGCTCCCGGGCCCAGATGTGCGAGACAATCTCGATGGCCGACTGGGCGGTCCTGGGTTACCAGATGTGCTCCTCCACGGCCAGGAGGCAGGGACGGAAAAGCCGGCTCACTCCGGGGGCTGCGGGGACAACCGTTCAGAATCAGCGTCTTCCCCAGACGCGGCGCTGCGTTTGCCCACGGCCATCCGAACTCCCGCCCTCCCAGAGGCACTCACCTAGCAAGAGGAGGCGGAGGAGGAACATCTCGATCCCGGGACGCGGGCGCTTCCCCCTCTCAGCAGCTGCCTGGCTCCGGGGCGGCCAGGCGCCTTCGACGGACCTCGGGCGAGCTGGGCGCGGCGCCTCGGGGTGCGCGCGGGGTGGCTGCAGCCATGTGCCAAGCGGGACCCGGCCCCGCGCCCCGCGCCCCGCGTCCCCGGGGAGCACAGGGGCTCCCGGCGCTTGCCCCACCAGCTCGCGCGCAGACGGGAGCCGGGACCGGGATCGGGGCGGGCGGGGAGGGGCGGGGGGGTGGAAGGCGAGGCAGAAAGGCGCTACCGCTTCGTGGAACACTTTTCCCTGTTTGGAAAGAAAAAGGAGTGAAGAAAGAGAGAGGGGGAAAAAATTCAGCTGGAACCACATGGTTGCCTCCTACCGCAGCCCCTCCCTCGCTCCCTCGCTGCTCGCTCCCTCCCTCCCTCCCTCCCGCGCCGCGTTTGGGGTTAGCGGTGGGGGCCGGAGGAGGAGAAGCGTGAGCTGGCGGGGCAGGGAGGGCCGGGGAGGCCTGGGGCCGTGAGAGGCGGGTGGGTGGAGAGGCGCCCGGCGTAGGATTGATTCTCTGTAGGAGGCACCGGTGGCACCTCGGCTGGGAGCCCGTGGACGAGGCCTTGTCCGTTCCTCTCTGCTCTCACGCTGCCCTTCTCTCCACTTCTCTCTCGCTTCTTCTTCACTCTCCTTTCTCTCTGCTTCCATGTCTCTCGCCAATCTGGCATTTCTCTCTTCCATCTCTTCCTCTCCACGTCTCCTCATGTGCATTCTTCCTGTCTCTCCCTCTCTCCTCCTGCCCTCTCCCCTCTGTGCTCTGCCTTCTTCTGGCCTCTCCTCTCCCTCCCCGTCTGGTTCCGTCAGTGTGAAGCTACCAGAATGGGCAGGCGGACGTGGGGGGCGCGGAGGTGGGCAGAGAAGGCAGCCGGCGCCTGGCCAGCCAGGGCTCTCCCCACCGACTGCCTGCTTTGGCACCCTGCGACCACCCTTGGCCTGGCTTTCCCGGGGCCCTTCGCGTTCGCTCGCTTTCTGCTGTCGGTTATTTGCAGCAGCGCGCCCTCAGATCCGGACAGAGTTAAGCTAGCCAGCACCCAGGGGAGTGGGGACCCGCAGCTCGGTGGAAGGCGGTCTACCGAGAAGCTTTGCAGCAAAGTGCTCTGCACTTGGCCTTTCCAAAACGTGCACCACCTCCTTTCAGAAAGAACAGAAGGCAGAGGGAGTAGAATCCCCCTGGTGCCAGGGCTCGCGCTCGCAGGCTCCAGGAACCCGGCCCAGGAGGCTCGCCGAGGGCAGGAGGCTGGTGGCTCGACGGGGGCGGAGGGTGGGTTCCGGGGAGACCCGCCCCGGGGTCGGCCCCTGGGAGTGTGTCCTTCACTACCTTGCTGCTCAGCGGCAGCGGGGGGCGGCGAGAACAGGAAAGAGCAGTGAGGGTGGCGCTCAGATCTCAGCTGCCCGGACCTCAAGCCCTGCCCTTGTGCCCCGGGCCTCCCAGAAACTCTGGTCCTAGGCTCTGAATGTCCCTGGAGGGCTTCTCCATCAGCAGCCCATAAGGACGCAATCGCTCACCTTCGGCCCAAGTTGGAAGCGGGGGACAGAGCTCTTGACAAGAAAGGTTGGGGGTGGGCGGGGAGGGGGGAGGCTGGCTGCCGAGTCCCACGTTTGCCTCGTTTTCCCATCCCTCTTTTCGGGGCTCTTAGTCCTCTCTAACGAGCTAGTCCTGCCCAGATGTAATGAAAACCCGTTCCATTTCGCAGACGAGGAAAGCAAAGGCCTGGAGAGGTTGTGGACGTCTCACAGGGTCACTCAGAGGACTCGCAAAAGCTGGAGCTTTGCTTTAGAAGAATTGCAGCATTTCTCCACTCACTCCCTCACCCCTTCAATACCTATATGTTAGGCATCCACTCCCTGCCAGGTGCTTTTTTAGGTGTGAGGACACAAAGCGAGTAGAACTTGGAAACTGACATTTTAAAAAATAGGAGTATGTCATGGACACCAACTATGGACCCAGAATCATAATATCGACCTTTTAATATTATTCTTCTTAGACTGCTAAGGGAGAGTCATTGAAAAAAGCACCATCCCTTAGCATAAACATGAAGACAAGGAAACTATAACTTAGAGAGGCCTAAAGATCTTGCCCCAGATGAAAAACTATTAAAAATGCTTCTATTCCAATATTAATAGTCTAATATTTAAAAATATTATTTTTATATTGAGAAGTGTTTAAAAGGTCTCTGACTCCTAAGTAACTTTATTTTCCATTTTAAACTAATTGTCTAATAAGGGAAATGGATACATTCACAGCTATAATTTGTATATGAATATGTTGAAAAAACAGTAATTCTTTTTTTTTTTTTTGAGACTGGGCCAGGTTCACTGCAACCTCTGCCTCCTGGCTCAAGTGATCCTCCCACCTCAGCCTTCCAAGTAGCTGAGACTACAGGCTCGCACCACTATGCCCTTAGGCTAATACTTGTATTTTTTGTAGAGATGGGGTTTTGTATGTTGCCCAGGCTGGTCTCAAACTCCTGGGCTCAAGCAATTCACCTGACTCGGCCTCTCAAAGTGTTGGGATTACAGGCGTAAGCCACCACGCCCAGCCCCAAACACTAATTCTTAAAGGTTAGAGGTGGCAGAAAAATTACATAGAGAAGGTAATGTTTTTGTTGTTTCTGCTTTACGATTTTTTTTAAAAAATTGACATTTCAGGCTTACAAAAAAGTTGCAAAATAGCACAAAAATTCTTCACCCAGATTCCTCCTTTTATTTCTCTCTAGAGGCAGTGTTTTTGCACAAGTTTTTAAAGCCCCACCTCCACCCCAGTATTGCTGGTGGCCTTTCTCAAGAACCTGGTAATGCCAGTGCTGTTTATTGCTTGAGGACTGGTGTGCGCATGAAGACAGATGTGTGTGGGTGTAGGCAGATATGTGTTTAAACCCACATTGCTCAAGCGGAAGGTAACAGGAGCCTTCAGCTCCAGGTCATTAGTCAACAACACAGGAAATGATTAAACCGGGCTAAGACTGGTTCACACTCAATTTCCCCAGGCCCAAGTCTTATAGCCAGTAGGTATTTGGCACATAGTTTTGAGAAGATTTTTGTGTTCCTGAAGGTGCCTGTCTCTAAATCTGCAACCTCTTTTCTATTGTCATGGGTCGTGGTAGGAAGAGCAGAGACAGTGCTACTGGAATGGTTTGTAACTCACAACCCATCTTTACCAGTGCTGGGACCCACTCTGGGCTGGGTGCCTTGGAGGATCCCAAGAGTGTGTTACAATCCTTACCCTGAATGGACCTCTCAGTTCAGAGGGAGAAAAAACACCAACATGAGAAATGTTTCAACAACAATACAAGCAAGTTATATAGTTAGATGCCAGAGCAAATTATCCTGACAATAAAAAAACAGTGGGAATTCCAAGAAAGGAAGGAGCACCTTAGGCTGGGGCGATTGCGGAGAGCAATGATGGAACCAGCCCCTAGGGGATGAACAGAATTTCAGTAGGAGAGAGGAGCTGGGGAGGCTGTGAGTGGGGGCATTCCCGGACAAAGACAAGGAGTTACAGATAGCTTTGGCATATTGAGGGGGCATTGAATGAAATGAAATGCTTGAAAGGAAAACTGTTGTTGAAGCAAAATGCCCTGGAGGCAAAATGGTGACAGGTTCGGACTGTGAGGCAAAAGATTCTAGAACCTGTTCTGCAGCTTCTCCAGGCTCTTTAAACAAATTTAAGAAAAAGTACCTTGATGAGAACTGTATTTTAGGAAGTGGAAATTGGCAGCTTCTGCCCAGAGGTGACCCCAAGCGTTGGCCAGGGTGGAGAACTTTCATGACTCTTTCATATCTATAAAGCTGCCTTTGTCTCAGTATTTTGTAGAGTGATATACAGATGCAGCTTCAAGACACTTTCCTTGTCCTTTCCAATTTCTGGGGAGCCAAGGAGTACCACCCTAAACCTCCCCTTTACAGGAATTCTGGGAGTGTGTGATGCATTGGAAAAGAAATCTGAAGGACAGGAACTGTCTAGAACTTATTGCATTAAATAGGCAGATATGATGAGGGTGATGAAACAATGTAGAAGACATTTGGAAGAAAGATTAGGTAGGGTTAAGTACATAACAATCATTGTGGGTGAAACGAGTGGAAGAGAAAAGAGGCACCAAATATGAGTTTAAATGACTAAATACATTGTTATATATGCCAAGATTGACAGCAACCATTAATTTACCTCCTGGTATATTCCAGAGATTATAAGCATGATTAATAAGTATCACATTACAATGAGGAAACTAAGGTTTAGCAAGATTAAATACATTGCATATCATCCCATGGTTGTAAATGATTGAGGCAGGATGTAAAGTCAGGAGTTTCCAACCTTTTACACCTTACTGTTTTTGATAGTACTACTGACACACTAGGGAAGTCGGGTAAGTTAACTTGTCAGGAATGGAAAGATAAATTACCCAATTACTTGGAGATATGATAATTGAAGAGATGATAAATCATCATCCATCCATCCATCCCTCCATCTATCTTTCTATTATTTGTTTGTTTATTTTTGAGATGGAGTATCACACTGTCGCCTGGGCTGGAGTGCAATCTTGGCTCACTGCAACCTCCACCTCCCAGATTCAAGCGATTCTCCTGCCTTAGCCTCCTGAGTAGATGGGATTACAGGCGCGTGCCACCACGCCAGGCTAACTTTTCGTATTTTTAGTGGAAATAGGGTTTCACTATGTTGGCCAGGCTGGTTTCGAACTCTTGACCTCGTGATCCCCCTGCCTCAGCCTCCCCAAGTGCTGGGATTACAGGCGTGAGCCACTGCACCGTCCCATCTTCCTATTTTTTCTTTCAATCAATAATTTTGCAAATCTTTGTTAAACACCTACTATACACTACGCACTGGAAATCCAATGGTGAAGAATGGAAAAGTTGTCCTTACCCTGCAGAAGCTTCTGGTGAGTTAAGGGAGATGAACAATCAACAAGCAATTACATGGAGTGAGAAATGTTCTGCTCGGGAAAGGGCAGAGTGCTATGGAGATCATAGTAGGACCTTACACCTAGTGTAGGAGATGCCAAAAAGACGTCCTGGGAGAAAAGTCCTGTGAACTGCCGGGGAGAGGATTGCAGTGGGAAGAGGGAGACCTGTGCTCTTCTCTTATCTCATACCTGGGAACCATGGACCATGTCTTTTTTTTTTTTTTGAGACAGAGATTTGCTTTGTTGCCCAGGCTGGAGTGCAGTGGCGCAATCTCAGCTCACTGCAACCTCCACCTCCGGGGTTAGAGCAATTCATGTGCCTCAGCCTCCTCTTCCTCAGTAGCTGGGATTTACAGGCACCCACCACCATGCCTGGCTGATTTTTGTATTTTACTAGAGATGGGGTTTCACCATGTTGCCCAGGCTGGTCTTGAACTTGTGAGCTCAGGCAATCTACCAGTCTCGGCCTCCCAAAGTGCTAGGATTACAGGTATGAGTCACCATGCCTGGCTGTGGACCATGCCTTTTAATCTTTTTGAGGTCCAGCATCCACTTATGACACATCCTCACAGACGACAATACAAGCTCATGAGGACACTCAGGAGAAGGCAGCTGTGGAATGATGGAAAGGGTAGTCTGGGCTTCCAGTAGCTCTGAATAGGTCCTTTGACTTCACTGAACCTTTCTTTCCTCTGAGCCCAACACTGGTAGGAGGAAGAAATGGAATTATAATATGATAGAGGCGCCTGCTGCAGTGTCTCTCACATACAAGGCTCAGTAAATATTTGTTCCAACTAAAACTAAAGTTGAGTTCATAGGATTCCATTCCCTGCAGTAAAAGAGCCAATTTCTGTCTCATTTCCTATTTTCTATTGAAACAAGGTTATCTTTATATATTCTTTCCTGTCCTGCAAGGATGCTTCTTGGCTTGGCTATTAAGTGTGTTATTTCTCTTATGGCTGGACAGTAAGAGGCCCCAGCTGGCTTTCAGGGTCCTGACTGGACAACTTTTTTTTTTTTAAGCTGTGACTTAGAACCCTGTGTGCTAATAGAGGGTAAGGCACACATTGTACAGTGACAGTCGCAAACACTGATCTATGTGGTCAGCTGAGGAGGCAGGGACTTCATGGGGCTGATGTTTCCTGTAGGACCTTTGATGGTGAAGAAAAGGTCTCAGCCTCCATCTGCCTGCCAGCACTCAGGATGCATAAATCCATCCCTCCAGCCCAGCAGGCTTTCCAGGAGGCCATTGGAAGAGTCAAGAGCCAGGACAAAAAGCAGAGAAGGTGTCTGCAGCTGCTGCGGAGCCTGAGGCTTTATAGTAGGATGCTGCTCTGTGTACCATCTTCATGCCTGGCATCAGCTAGTTTTGGGCTTTTCTAGCTTCTCCCACATCCTACTTTTAATTCCTGCTAAAGTAACACCGGCAGAGGTGGTTCTGGAGGAAGACAGGCTGATTTTGAATTCTGGCTTCTCTCCTGACTGTGCCTAACTTGGGCATATTTCTTAACCTCAGCCTACGTTATTTCATCTGTAAGATTTCTCATATGGTTGTTGAGAAGTTAAGAGGAGACTGTATAAAGAAAGCACCTCGTACAGTGCAGGCACATTGCTGCTCAGTGAGCGAGGCCTTTCTCTCCTCCCCCTTAATGGAACACAGTATGTCAGGACTCCAGGATACCTTGTAACCGGATCTTCAGGGCACCTTTCACCTCTCAGAGAAAGGGGACAACAGCATCTCCTTCCTTTAGGTGGGGAATTGAAGTCTAGTGACTGCCTTGGAAACACACAACAAAACGAGTAGTAAAAAGTGTTTTCATGCTCTCTCTCCCTCACATCATCGGTCCCCAACTCTGGGTTGAGATCAAAGCAGGCTTTTCTTTGGCTAATGATACTCAGAATTACCCACCAGACAAGCTGCCTTCCTAAGGGAGCCAAATGAGACAGGAGTAAGAACAAGCAATACATTTCAGATTGTTAGATTGACGGGGATATCAGAGGCATCCCATCTGACCTCCATGCTTTACGGAAAAGTACACAAGTGCAAGAGGAACAGCAACGTGGCTGGGGCCACCTGGCTAGCTGGTAGCACAGAAGGTATAAGAACCCCAGCTTGACTCTTTGTTTAGTGCTCTCACCACTGTCTTGTGCTGACCTGCTCTGATCCTGAGCAACCTCTCCCCAAAGGGAGAAGCCATCAGGTAGACAACCAGATGCATTCCTGGCTTCATTCTCCAGCCAGACACCTTGGTAATTTTTCTAAAAATTCAACAGCATGTTCCCCATTGTTGACATGTTAGCACATGGCAGAGAACACAGACCACCAAACCACAGATAGGAATATTTATATCTTCCCAGCTGGACAAGGGCAGCTAGCTGTCCTCAGCTAGCACGAGCGCTCATGTACTTTTCATTCATTCAGCCTAAAAAATGTGTCTCCAGCCTGTAAGTCTGCATTTGTTCCACCTCTGTGCAGCTGCTGTGTTCAATATCAAGCTGGGCAGGCCCTCAGAGTTCCTTTTCATCTAACTTCCTCACTTTGTAGACTGAGTCCCAGCCAGGAGATGTGCTTTCTCCGGGTCAAACTCGAGTTAGAGACAGAGTCAATCTGGAAACCAGGTTGCTTAGCAACAGCCCCAATCTCCATCTAGAGTGTGGAAGATGATCACATAGAGTGACCCTTCCTCTTCCTAAAAGGTCAGGAATGAGAATAGAAAACTCATGGTGTTTGCTGGCAGAAACAGGTGGGACAGGGCCCAGGGAAGAGCTGGGCTTTTTTTTTTTTTTTTTTTCTAGTATTGGATGAGGCTCAGTAGAAGCCATAAAATAAAACTAAGAAGAATCTATGTGAGGCCTGATTATGCCACTGGTGTCCGCCTGAGGGGAACTCATTTATTTTGCGGCTGAGATGCTGGGAGTTGTCAGCAGCTGCTTGCAGCTGCTCAGTGACAAGACTGATGTCAGAGATGGCCAGACTGAGGAGATGGGCGGGGAGGAGAAGCAACCCCCGCCTTCCCACCCACCAACGCACACAGATGCGTGACATCCACTCAGAACAGTCTTGCAGCCTCTTGCATTCTGTACATCTTCCCCGATGACACTGTCCCCAGGAGGTGGAGTGGGGGATACGCCAGCCATGGCCTGAAATCAGTGTCTAAGAGGTAGTGGAGGGTGCTGAATAGAGGGGCTATGTGAGGAGACCAGGATGGAGCCTCTCCCTCACTGTCACCTACCGAGTCAGCTTGAATAAATGATGAACCTCTCTACATCTCAGTTATGTATCTGGAGAAAATAGGGAAGCTAGTGCTTTGTCAACTCAAGTTCTTTATGAATGTGAGGTAAGCATGATAAAGGAGTATAGATTGCAGGAATTGGCAGGATCTGACTTGAGTCGGTCATGCTTCTCTGTACCCACTGTTTCTCAGTGTTGTAGAGAGTCAATCCATTTCAAACTGGTGTGGACCCCCATGACAGACACAGCAGACACAGATGGAACAGGAGCTGAGCCCAAGACTCTTGGTGGGGCCTCTCCCCTGGCTTCCCGGAGGATGTGCCCAGCACAAAGACAGGTCCCAAACACACTGTTCACTGGCTCACCCAGCCCTATTCCTAATACCCTCTCTTGCCTACCTCAACCATAGCAGCTAAAAGGTCAAACATTTGCTTTCCAGGCCTCCTTTACCCCCAGGGAAGGCCATGTGACACGATTCTAGCCAATGAGCCTGATCAATGGATAAGAGAAGTCTGCTAGGGAACTTAGGGGAAACATTTGCTTTATACTTCTTGCAAACTAGAACTGGATTTACTCCCTAAAGGGCTCATTTTCTTAGGATATATAATGCACTCTTCAATAACCACAGATCTAAGAAAAAACACAGCCATTGCCCTGAGAAAAGCACAGGTGAAGAGCTACTGAATTTAAAGGGTAACTATTTATTCCTGTGTAGTGATCAGGGACTGCTTCACGGAGGAGGGGACATTTGAGATTAGTAGGAGATGAATACCCCAAGGCTGAGATTTAGACGTGGTTCCTAGTCCCAAGCTCAGATGCCCTGAGTTCCTTCACTCTTCCAAACTACAGTGTGGGGAATCTGATGATTTTTGCCAGGTGATGCAATGATAACTCTGGAGGTGATCAGATATCATCCCGCCTCATAATCACAGAGCACCATCTTCTGAAGTCCTTTAAAGATACAGTCTAACTCATACTTCTGAAGTAAGCAGAGATGGATAAAGATAAAGAAGCCACTTTACGGACACTAAGGAACTTCCTAAAGTTCCAGAACTGTTTGAGAAGAGAACCTGCCATGTAATCCTTCCTGGAACACTCCCTCTTCTTCACCCACATAGATTCACACACCTACCCTCCAGATGTGGTCGGAGATGCCTTTATGTAATATGAATCTGTATAATGAATTCTTGCTCATATTGAAGACATGAAATTCCTATGAGTAGGATCTGTACTTTGAGTTCACTATCCCTAAAAGCAAGTCATGGTTATGTTCAAGTTATTTGAGTGCTTTCTCTGGTGACCATTGAATGCTTAGGTAAGATCTGTGGCTGGGCTTGGGGCTGGCATGTCAAATAGAAGACCAGCCTGACCAGTGTAGTGAAACACCATTTCTACTAAAAATACAAAAATTAGCAGGGCTTGGTGCATGCCTGTAATCCCAGCTACCGGGGAGGCTGAGGCAGGAGAATCGCTTGAACCTGGGAGGTGGACGTTGTAGTGAGCCAAGATTGTGCCACTGCACTCCAGCCTGGACGACAGAGCAAGACTCCGTCTTGAAAAAAAATTAAAAAACAATGATTAAAGTGGTAAATTTCACATCTTGTATATTTCACCACAAAGAATTATCTACAACACCACTTTATTTTAGAAAAGTCTTGTTTCTAAACTGTCCATCTCAGATGTGATCTCTTTTATATTTTTGGAGATTATCATAACAGAATTAAAAGGGCAAGATCTACAGTCAGAAAACCCAGATTCAAATCTCAGTTCTGTTGCTTGTTGGCTGTTTGATCTTATTTTTATTGAACTTCATTTTCCTTGTCTTTGCTCAAGTATTATGATATATATTTTTACTTCTTCACCCGGCAGATGTGAAGATCCAATTAGATAATTTATGTGAATGTACTTAGCAAACCATGGAACACTAAACAAATATAAAAAATGTTTTGAGAAGATAATGAGGTTCTCTCTGGGACCTATTGTAATATTTTCCAGCTTTTCTTGCCAAGGAGTTCCTTCTATCACACCTAAATTCCATCTAACACAGCTTCGGCCAGCTTGGAAATAGCCTTTCTGTTGGGACATTTCCAAATCCCAGGTTTAAAGGTTCTTCCATCTGGCAGGTGTCAAAAAAGACAACAGGAACCATGAGCAGAACCATTTTGCATTTGGAACTGCAAACCTTTTGGGCCAAGGACAGACTTCTTCTCCAGGTCCGGTTTGGCTTGCAAATTCCTGGCTGTCATAGCAACCTGAAAAGCAAAGGAAGACTGTTTAGTGTCGTCTTTGACTGCAGCCTGGGATCAGAATGTGCTCAGGTTGGTCCAATAAACAGTGTTCACTGGTAACCACTCTGTGTCTCTCCCTCTGGGCCCAGGGATGAGTGAGGCAGCGAGCTCACCAGGCTCAAGTTGTCTTGGCCCACAGCTTCTCACCTAGTGTCACTCGGCTCCCCTCTGCTGCTCTGTCTCCCACTGGCTCTGCCAGAACTAACATGGGGAGGCAATTTCCAGACGAGGCCTACTGGGAGATAGAGTCCACTCCACAATGGAAGCAAATGCCCGCCTCCCACATGAAGATGTGTGAAGATGACTTGGGAAGGGGGAGGAGACAGCATTTCCATGGCAACCTCAAGCATCCCTGTTAAGTCATCACTGTGCTCTTCTGACCTATTCAAACCCTGGCAACCAGGGCTGTTTATCTCTAGGGATTCAGTTCAAGATCTAAAAATGTGAAAGACCCAAACTGAAATTAATTTTAAGTACCTTGATTGCTAAGAAGTAGGTCTACAAAGACCTGCGATATCACGTTCATTGATTGTTACATTGATTGTTACAATTTTTACACATTTGACAACACTTTACAGGCAAGTTTTTTCTCATTGCAAGAATTCCTGATTGTGCACAGTGATCGCCAAGAAATCACTATTGGGCCAAATTTTAAAAGTAAAATTATAAAAAATATTGTAGTATTTTTATAGTTAATAATGGGATTGGGTGTATTTTAATATACTTAATATGATGTGTAGGGCCTCAAAGGCCCATGAAGTCCTCAAAATGTCCATGCTTATTGCTTATAAGTTTGTTTTTCCCTCCCTCTCCTCTCTTTCCTCCCTCCCTCCCTCTTTCCATCCCTCCCTTCTTCCCTCCCTTCCTCTCTTCCTTGCTTTCTTCTTTCCTTCTTCCTCTTTCCTTCCCTCCCCTAATTGCTCAATCTCTCTCTCTCTCTCTGCTTTCTGCCTTCCTACTGAGGTGCGCAGTGTCACTGCTGTCTGGGGCAGAAGCAGTATGAAATAGACAAGAAGCTCTGTGGACTCAGATGGCTGTGTTCTTCCTGTGGGAACTTGGGTACAGTATGACCTCGCTGGTCCGCAGGTTCCTTCTTCACTTGTAAAATGAGGTAATAACAGTTGCTTCCAAGAGTTCTTGTGAAAATTACATTAGTAAATGCTGGCTATTCTTGTTATTATTACTAGTAATAATGACAGCAACCCACTTTTCCGTAGTAATCACACACAGACATTCATATGTCCTCTCACCACTGGAATGTTCCTATTGTAAGATATGCAGGAACCATGTCTATTTTTCTAGTTCTTTTTGTGCACAGGTGAGTGGAGTATCCTGTGTAAAGTCTACTTTGTTAACTCTGTTTGGTTACGATGTTGCTTTTCCCTGGGGGTCATCTTGAAATTACTGTGGAGGTGTCAATGAATTCTCAAGAGCTTCTGCTGTGTCAGGTATTATCTCTTGAGGTGCTGGCTCATACAAGGGACCCAGGGGCTCTCAGAGGAGGATCCAGGGCAGCTGGGGGGACCACTGTGGGCCCAGGGCAGCAGCTAAACTTCCCAACCAGAAGAGAAATATTTCGATATTTAATAATGAGCATGGCTGTGACAGTTGCCAATCCACCTTCCTCTCTTGAGTATAATCTATTATTAATTTCTCCATGCTGTGCATGGTGATTCATATCTGTAATCCTTGCATTTTGGGTGGCTGAAGTGGGAGAATCACTTGAGCTCAGGAGTTTGTAACTAGCCTGGACAACATAGTGAGACCCAGTCTCTACAAAAAACAAATTAACTGTTCATGGTGGTGTGTGCTTATAGTCCCTGCTACTCATGAGCCTGAAGTGGTAGGAGGATCATTTGAGCCCTGGCGATCAAGGCTCCAGTGAGCCGAGATAGTATCACTGCACTCCAGCTTGGATGACCAAGTGAGACAATTAAAAAAACAAAACCAAAAAACCAGTGTCTTCATTTATTCAGTTTGTCAACACTCACAGCTTTTAAGCTGCTTCCTTGGTGCAAAACATTAGGCACAGTACAGGATGTAAAGAAGAGTAAAGAACCATACCCAACTGGGCATGGGGGCTCACACCTATAATCCTAGCTCTCTCTTTTGGGATTTGGGAGGCAAGGTGAGTGGATCACTTAAGGCCAGGAGTTCAAGACCAACCCGGCCACCCATGACAAAACTCCTTCTCTACAAAACATTAGCCGGGTGTGGTGGTGCATGCCTGTAATCTCAGCTACTTGGGAGGCTGAGGCATGAGAATTGCTTGAACCCTGAAGGCAAAGGCTGCAGTGAGTTGAGATCATGCACTGCACTCCAGCCTGGGTGACAGAGTAAGACTCTATCTCAAAAAAATAAATTAATTAATTAAAAAAATTAAAACAAATAAACATACCCTAATGACACTATGGTCTGGTAAGGGAGCTATGCATATAATCATTAAATTCAGTAAGAACAGTGTGGGAGAACTGTCATAAGACAAGCACATTCATCTTGGGATCCAGGAGCATGAGGCTGCGTCTTGCAGGAGTGATCATGGAAGTCTTCATGGAGAAGATGACGTTGAAATTGGAGAACTGAAGGACAGGTACAATTTCTGCTCAGAAGTAGGAAGGGGATGGAAGCCCAGTAGACAAAGAAGCTACTAAGAGTTTTCGACGTGGGGAGCAACACAGTCAAAGGAAGATGAGTTGGATTTACCTGTAAACATCTCAAGGAAAGGAATGGGATTGGAAATGGTGAAAGAAGGGTAGAGGGGAGAATGGGAGAAAGGTGAGAGCAGAACGGGAGATGGAAGGTTTACCTGTAAGGCTTTCAGCATTTTAGGTGAGAGGTAAAGAGACCATGTGCCAAGAAGAAAGAGATGACAAATGTAATTTTTTGAATAGAGAGTAAAGAGATTTTTTTTTGATTGATTAGAGAGGGGCATGGGGGATGGTGGAGGATAAAGGGAAGTCAACCACGACTGAATTCAAGCCAGGATGACAAGAAGAATTATGGTTCTAGCTAGGCACAGTAAACAGAGTTCTTCCTCCTCCCTGTCCGCAACCATCTAATTCTCTTCTCAAAAGGCAGTCTTGGCTGGGTGTGGTGGCTCACGCCTATAATCCCAGCACTTTGGGAGGCTGAGGCAGGCAGATCACTTGAGGTCAGGAGTTCGAGACCAGCCTGGCCATAGTGGATGTCTGAGGTGGAACAGCAGTTTCAACCAAACTTTTAGAGTGGAAATATTCTTCGAGGTCAGACTGGCTGAGCACCCCGAGGCTGAGTACTGGGCTGCTGAAGGGGTGGCCACACCTGGCAATGCGGCAGTCACAAGGGAAGTCTCAAATGACACATTCTTTCTCCCCACCCCAAGTTGGCTTTATTATATCTGGGGTAGGACCTGGAACATCTGTTTGTAACGTTTCTCTTCTTCTGGTCTTAGCCATCCATCTAGCAGGGAAGAGTGGCTTTTGTCTGCACAGAATTGGTCCTGGCTACTGACTGCAAGGCTGATCCTATAGGCGAGAACCTAGTGTCCTTAGTTTTCTTCCTTCACTTTTTCTGGAGTGGGGGAACAGAGAACTATGTAGGATGCTGGGTCCCAGTCTGGCAGGAGTTGGGCAGAGAGGTAAAGGCAAGAGCTGCTGCCACAGAGCTTTCTGTGGAGAGGTGATGGTGAAGCTTTCTGGTCATGGCCAAAGGACAGAGCAGAGCAAAAGAAAGCTGGGCATGAGCCCTGGGCATTCTGCTGTGTGACAATTCTCTCACACTGCCTCTGTTTTCAGAGAGGATATAAGCTCCATGAGAGCAGGGATTTAAAAAAAAATCTCTCATGGGTAACGTCAAACCTAAAAGGAAGTAAAAAGAATAGTGAAACCCCTGTGTTTCAACTCCTCACTTTGACAATTATCCACACCAGGCTGATCGGTTTCATCTGCTCCATCTTTATCCAGAACCCCCTCCTCAACCTCCAGCATTTTGAAGCAAATGAGGAAAAAATATCAGACTGGCTGTTCTGAGCTCCTATTTTACAGTCCAGCAGCCCCTTTGCTGGCAATCAAAATAAGCTCTGAGGATGGGAAGAAGGAATCAAGGAAGACTCATCGGTTTACCTTTAATTCCAATTTTTTTAATTATTATTTTTAAATTTAGAGATGGGGGTTTCTCTATGTTGCTCAGAATGACCTTAAACTCCTGGACTCAAGTAATCCTCCTGCCTCAGCAGTAGAAAATTTTGGGGGATTTCAGGCACGAGCCACTATGGCCAGTCTAATTTCTCTTTTAAACACAAAGAAGCAGTCATTTATTTTGCTCCTTAAAATTGTCTCTGAGCAACATACGCAGACTCTAACGAAGGGCAAGGCAAAAGAAGCTCATCCCTGGATCAATTAAAAATAAAAGGGCTACAATCCGTGCTTCCTAGAGTACATTCTGCATCCAGCAGCCTGATCCTAATAATAAACAAATAATATTCTACTCTGGGGGGTAAAGCTCTGGAGAGCAGAAATATGTGCACGGTTCAAGGGGCTCAGTGCAGTAGGCAGGAGCTGTCATCAGAGCTGGGAGGCTTGGAGCCTGGGTGGTCTGCAAGTCACAGATTGTGGAGGCTGCTCTGGCTCCGCAACCCGCTTCTCATGGAAATCCTTCTGTTCTGAGTCTGCAGCTCCCCTTCCTCCTGCTCTGCCCCCTTTGCTGCACTTCCACACCCAATTATAGAGCAGAAAAACTAGAGGGGCCAAAGAAGGAGGGTGAAGGAATTTTGGAAAAACTCAAGTAGTTGTAAATATCCTTAAGCCAGTCAAGAAGAGGTCAGGCTGAAGGCACTTGGGCAAAGGGAAATGGCTGCGGAGGAGTCTGGACGTGACCATGGCTGGGGAGCGGAATCTCTGTCCTAAGCATGTCTTCTTTTGGTTTCTATCCAAGGACTCCTTGTCCCTAAAGTGCCAAGAGGGCCTCAACCAAGTGTGGACTCTTTTGTGCCTTTATCGTCGAGGTGTCACGAGCAATGCCATAGAAAGGTGCTAATAGCACAGTGCTTTTCAGACAGGGATACTTCAGCCTCTTGGATTAGGGGAACCATGGAATAATTATGAAACATCTTGATGGGATTCAACTTTACCAAAGGCTTTTTTTAAAGGGGGTTTGCTATTTTTAGTATTTTTTGTTTTTTTGAGACGGAGTCTCGCTCTGTCTTCCAGGCTGGAGTGCAGTGGCGCGATCTCGGCTCACTGCAGTCTCTGCCTCCCAGGTTCAAGCAGTTCCCTACCTTAGCCTCCCGAGTAGCTGTGATTACAGGCGTCCGCCACCATGCCTGGCTAATCTGGCTAATTTTTGTATTTTTAGTAGAGATGGGGTTTCACCATCTTGGCCAGGCTGGTCTTGAATGCCTGACCTTGTGATCCACCCACCTCGGTCTCCCAAAGTGCTGGGATTACAAGCATGAGCCACTGCGCCCGGCCTACTCCAGTATTAAAATAATTGTGAGTATGTGATGAAACAGAATATAAAATTTTCATGAATTAATGAAGATAAACACAAGAATTTAAAGAAGTGTCCCAATTCTAGTGGCCTATTTAAAGAGGTATTTTCTTTCTTCTGTCATTAGGAGGATTGGGGGAGAATGTGACGGAGCTGCCCGTTGTTCCCTGGGGTGATGAGTTCTTTGGGTTCTGCAATCTCCGCCCACCTAACTGGTCATCTCTCATTTCCAGTCAGCCCGTGAGGCTGGCTGTTTTATGGTCTCCTGGGATGGGCTCACGCTTGCCATTCTCCAAGCTTTTGTCCAAACAGTCGCTTATGTCTGAGACAAGCTCTCACCTCCTGACAACGACATCGTGTCTCTTCTTCTCTTTACAATGCAATTGAAGGTCATTTTTCCCAGGAAGGTTTCTCTGACTAAGCTAGGAAAACTGACTCTCCAAAGAGAAGCTCTAAGAATACCAGGCTGGGGTCGTGTGCGGTGACTCACGTCTGTAATCTCAGCACTTTGGGAGGCCGAGGTGGGCGGATCACAAGGTCAGGAGTTTGAGACCGGCCTGGCCAATATGGTGAAACCCCATCTCTATTAAAAATACAAAAATTAACAGGGCGTGGTGATGGGCGCCTGTAGTCCCAGCTACTTGGGAGGCTAAGGCAGGAGAATCGGTTGAAAGTGGGAAGTGGAGGTTGCAGTGAGCTGAGATCGCACCACCACACTCCAGCCTGGCCAACAGAGCAAGACTGTCTCAAAAAAAAAAAAAGAATACCAGCCTGGGATGCCATAGCTACATGCTGATACAAAGCATTTGTACAGGTTTGTATAGAACCTATTGCACAAAAACTGTCAAATCCCTGTCTTATTTAGTAACTATTAAAACCCCGTGAAGTATATGGGGCAAGATTATTCATAATCCTCATCTAACAGCCAAGTGATGGAGCATTGCAGAGGGTAAGTAACTTGCCCAAAACCACACAACTAGGAAGTGGTTCTTTTGACTCCATAAAGAAAAATTATCCAAAATTTGGAAATAAAGGAGGATATTTTTCCTCATTTGGTTCAAAATGATGGATGTTGAGGAGGGGGTTCTAGATAAAGATAGAGCAGATGCTGATGGGGAGCCACACCTCAGCCTCCCGAGTAGCTGGGATTACAGGTGTCTGCCACCACGTCCGGCTAATTTTTGTATTTTTAGTAGAGACAGGGTTTCACCTTGTTTGCCAGGCTAGTCTCGAACTCCAGACGTGAAGTCATCCACCTGCCTCAGCCTCCCAAAGTGCTGGGATTGCAGAATGACTGCATGTCCTCTCAATGTCACACTGGAGCACTGTTTAAAAACTCTTCTAAAGATTATTTAGTTCTAGGCTGGGCATGATGGCTGGCACCTGTAATCCCAGAACTTTGGAAGGCCAAGGCAAGCAGATCACCTGAGGTTGGGAATTCGAGACCAGCCTGACCAACATAGAGAAACCCCGTGTCTACTAAATTAGCTGGGAATGGTGGCGCATGCCTGTAATCCCAGCTGCCTGGAAGGCTGAGGCAGGAGAATCGCTTAAACCTGGGAGGCAGAGGTTGTAGTGAGCCAAGATCACGCCATTGCATTCCAGCCTGGGCAGCAAGAGCGAAACTCTGTCTCAAAAAAAAAAAAAATTATTTAGTTCTATGGGCAGAGTCAGATTCTTGGGCATGTAACTTGTGCCATAATTTTTATTTTTATTTTTTTGAGATGGAATTTTGCTCCTGCCTTCCAGGCTGGAGTGCAGTGGCACCATCTTAGCTCACTGCAACCTCTGCCTCCTAGGTTCAAGTGATTCTCCTGCCTCAGCCCCCCAGGTAGCTAGGATTACAGGCGCCTGCTACCACGCCCAGCTTGTTTTGGTATTTTTAGTAGAGATGGGGTTTTACCGTGTTTGCCAGGCTAGTCTCGAACTCCTGACCTTAAGTGATCCGCCTGCCTCAGCCTCCCAAAGTGCTGACAGACATGAGCCACCATGCCTGGCCTAAATTCTTCATAGTTTTTAAACAAAGGCCTCTGAACTTTTATTTGCACTGGGCCCAGTAAATTGTACAGCTGATTCTGTCTCTCTTGGATGATAAATATCCCAAATGACCTTGTTATTTGCAATTAAGGGCTCTGCTCTGTGAAGTTGACAGTTAACTTGTAGATATGGATCCGGTAGGGAAGCAAATGATTTCTGTCCATTAGCAAGAGTAATCTATACTTTTATTGCCCTGTGGAACATTAACTAGATTTGTCCCTGACTTTAAAAAACTTCCTGTGGTGCGCCTTTCCCTACGGGCTATATAAACCCCACTTCCTCAATTGCTTTTGGCGTCAGCTTTCCCATCTTACTGATTCCCTTTATGGATTAATAAATTAAATGAAATCTTTGACAAGTGCTCATTTTATTCTGGAAGAGAATCATGTTTTTAGCTCCTTTTTGGAAATTATGCCTTGAAAGCTTTGTATTCCAAGCTCCTTCCATCATATCATGCTACCGAAGTCACACTTTTCTCTTCCATCTGCTGATCAGGAGCCCACGCCGAGTCTGTTTGTGCATTGATGTTTATGCATTTTAGGCACAACTATTAATTTTGCTTGTCTTGTCACTCTTGGTATCCTGTAAATTCTTTTAAAATTGTATTTATTGATTTTTAAACAGTAGATAATACATCTACATGGTTCAAATTCAAAAAATTCAAAGGGTATATGGTGAAGGTTTTGCTCCCATCACTATCCAGGCATGCAGTTTCCTTCTCCAAAGATAATTTGTATGACTTCTACCATTATATTTTACATATGCCTTCAAATATGTGTATATATTCTTTTTGTTTTTTCTAAAAATAGTGGAATGAATATTCATATCATTGTCCTGCAACTTCCTCCTTTCACTTAACAGTATATCCTGGAGATTATTTAATTTTACTGCACAAAGAACAAAAAACTCAGAAAGAAACCTCCCTCATTATTTTATGGCTATATGCTATTCCACTGGATAAGTTTACCACAGTTTAACTATTATTTTATTTATGTGTGTGTGTGATCCGAATGCCTCAAAGTGGATCTTATTAAAAGATATTTAGTTGTTCACTATTTGATATAATGAGCAATGATGCATTGAATAATTGTGTACATATATCATTTTGTGTGTACACACACACACACACACACACACACACACACACACATAAATATATACATACATACATGAGATGAATTCCCAGAAATGAAATTGGTTGGTCAAAGAACATACACATTTATAATTTTTGACATTCTTGAGAAATTACTCTCCAGCAAGATTGTATCAATTTATTTCCACTTCTCAGTAATGTTCGAGAGCCCTTGCCAACACCACAACAGAATGTATTTTGACTTTTTTTGGGGGGAGATGGAGTTTTGCTCTTGTTGCCCAGGCTGGAGTGCAATGGTGTGATCTCTGCTCACTGCAACCTCTGCCTCCTGCGTTCAAGTGATTCTCCTGCCTCAGCCTTCCGAGTAGCTGTGATTACAGGCAGGCACCACCACGCCTGGCTAATTTTGTATTTTTAGTAGGGACAGGATTTCTCCATGTTGGTCAGGCTGGTCTCGAACTCCTGACCTCAGGTGATCTGCCCGCCTTGGCCTCCCAAAGTGCTGAGATTACAGGCATGAGCCACTGTGCCTGGCCGTATTTTGACATTTTTGAACTTTCAGATGGAAGATAGTATCTCATAGCTTTTGCTTGCATTTCTTTAGTTAATAATGAGATGAAGCTTTTAAAATATATTTGAGAATAATTTTCTGGGAACTGCCTGTTCATATCCACTGCCTGTTTTTCTGTTGGCTCATTAATCTGTGACATAAGTTGTAAACATTGTCTTCCCCTAGATTATCTTTTTTAAAAAATAAAAAACTTTGTTTATGGTGGTTTTACTATGTGGACTTGTGTTTGATGTTGTCGAATTTGTTGATATTTCTTTCTATGGCTTCTAGTTTTCTGTCGCAGTTAGAAAGGTTTTCCCCAACTGGCATTATAAAAGAACCCTCCCAGGTTTCTTTTGGTAAGTTTATGGTTCCATGTTTCACATATAAATCTTCGATTCATTTGGAGTTTATTCTGGTGTTAGATATGAAATATGATTTCAACTTTATTTTTTCCCAAATGGTTCCCATATTGTCCCTAAGCTGTGTATAAAATAATCTTTCTCCACAGATTGGAGATCCCAGATTGATTATTCGCTAATTTGCCATATGTACTTGTGTTTATTTTTTAAGCTTTCTCCCCATGCCATGATCTGTTTATTGCATGAGTACTGTATGGTTTATGTTAATGTAACTTTAGAATATATTTAGTATATTGTAAAGCAAGTGCTCTCCTTATTATATTTCTTTCTTTTTTTTTTTTGAGGCAGAGTATCGCCCTGTCATGCAGGCTGGAGTGCAGTGGCAATGAGTTCACCTCACTGCAATCTCCATTTCCTGGGTTTAAACCATTCTCCTGCCTCAGTCTCCTGAGTAGCTGGGATTACAGGTACATGCCACCAAGCCTGGCTAATTTTTGTACTTTTAGTAGAGACAGCATTTCACCATGTTGGCCAGGCTCGTCTCGAACTCCTGACCTTGGGTGATCTGCCTGCCTCAATTTCCCAAAGTGCTGGGATTACAGGTGAGAGTCATCACACCTGGCCTCTATTATATTTCTTTTAAAACATTTTCAGGGCAATATTTCATGTATCTTTTTCCATGTAAACTCTAGAATCAGGTTGACTAGTAAAAAACAAAACAAAACAAGGCCAGGCGTGGTGACTCACATCTGTAATCCTCACACTTTGGGAAGCTGAGGTAGGTGGATTACAAGGTCAGGAGATCGAGACCGTCCTGGCTAACACAGTGAAACCCTGTCTCTACTAAAAAAAATATATATATACATATGTATATATTTTTTTTTTAGTAGAGACAGGGTTTCACTGTGTTAGCCAGTGAATACGTATATATACGTATATATATAGCCGGGTGTGGTGGCACGTGCCTGTAGTCCCAGCTACTCAGGAAGCTGAGGCAGGAGAATGGCTTGAATCTGGGAGGTGGAGGTTGCAGTGAGCCGAGATCACGCCACTGCACTCCAGCCTGGACAACAAAGCAAGACCCCGTCTCAAAAAACAAAAGAAGACAAAATGAAACAAAAAACAACTTGATATTTCACTGAGAGTGCATTACATTTATGAATATGTTGGGGAGAATTGGCTTCTTAATAATGCTATGCTTGGCTACCAAAATCACCATAAGCCTTTCCATTTACTCAAGTTTCCCATTTAGTTTAGTTGCAGCATTTTAATATTTTGATCATCTTGCATAACTCTTAAATTTATTGCCAGGTATTACTTGTTATAAAATCAATGTTTCCTTTCATTATCTCTTCTTATTGTTGTTTTCATATGTGAAAGTTACTGAACTCTGTGTATAATTGTATATGAGGCAGCTTACTGGGTTTCCTTGTCCTGTTAACTCTACACCCCACACCAAGTTCCTACGATAACTAATTGTTGATTGAGTGATCCTTTATCTGCCTTCTTGGGAGTTGGGGCTTCTTAAGGTTTCAGGACAGTGAATGCTGAGGGAGAAACAGAGAACGCTGATTTCATCTGTCTTTCCAGGGTAAGGAGTAGATCATTAGTAATTTCTTGGCAGACTGGCTCCTTCTTAGGGATTTCTTTGAAAGTTGACTGTGAGTGCAAGTGTTATGACTTCCGAATGGCTCGCTGAGATCTGCTCTGTGGTCTCAGGAATGACTTTTTTCTTTTTAACTTAAAAACTTGAAAAAATTACTTTGGGAGTTACCAGTAAGGATGGTTATCCTCATCTAACCAGAGATCCAGCCTGAATTTATGCACACAGTGGGGACAGAAGAATTGGGTGGGGGAAGAGCCACTGTGCAATATATGAAAGCTCCACAGAAATTTCACAACAGGGATCCTTTAATGAGGGACAGAGAGATCATGCCGTCTGTCTGAGATCAGATGGACCCTTAAAAAAACAACAACAAAAATATTAAGGCCAGGTGTGGTGGCTCATGCCTGTAATCCCAGCACTTTGGGAGGCTGAGGCAGGTGGCTCACTTGAGGTCAGGAGTTCAAGACCAGCCTGGCCAACATGGTGAAACCACATCTCTACCAAAAACACAAAAATTAGCTGGGTGTGGTGGTAGGCACCTGTAATCCCAGCTACTTGGGAGGCTGAGGCAGGAGAATCGCTTGAACCCGCAAGGTGGAGGTTGCAGTGAGCCGAGATCGAGCCACTGCACTCAAGCCTGGGTGACAGAGGGAGACTTTGAAAAAAACAACACACACACACACACACACACACACACACACACACACACACACACACACTTTGAGAGGCTGAGGCAGGCAGATCACCTGAGGTTAGGAGTTCAAAAGTAGCCTGGCCAACATGCTGAAATCCCATCTCTACTAAAGATACAAAAAATTCGCCAGGAGTGGTAACGGGTGTCTGTAGTCCCAGCTACTCGGGAGGCTGAGGCAGGAGAGGTACTTGAACCCAGTAGGTGGAGGTTGCCGTGAGCCAAGGTGGCACCACTGCACTCCACCTGGGCAACAGAGGGAGACTCCATCTAAAAAACAAAAACAAAAACAAAGAACAAAACAAACAACCCCTCTCACCCCCTGCCTCCAATATTGGAGATTACTCTGTGAAGGTTCCAGAAAAAGTCTGTTACATCCATTTTGGGTTTTCAATTTAGTATCATTGGAATTTGACTGGAATTCTAAAGGGTTAAAAGAAATCCTAGCATTTGACCTAAATACTCATAGAATGCTCTCTCTCTCTGGCAGTGTTTAACACCTCAAAATGAAAATACATGAGCTCATTGGAATTGCTAGAAAAGGGCACAGCAGTTTTTTACACTTCTTTTGCCAGATAACACTTTAATTTGAGCCTGATTCTTTCTCACTCTGGAGGGGAGGTAGGGTTAGTCGCTGGGGCTCTGGAGCCTCCATTATGCCTGCTTCTTTGGTGGATATTGGCATGAGAAAACACAAGGGTAGTTTGACTGCCTTTATTTTTCCAATGTTGCCTGAGAATCTGGGGCTCAGATTCCAGCATCATGGAGTAAAATTAAATGCTAGGGTCTCAAAGCCTTTGTTCATTACTTTCTCTCATCCTTAGTCTTTATTAAAAATCTAGCTAATAAAAAAAAATCTAAGTTCAAAAATTCAGATAAAACTCCCTTGAGTCTATGACCTGATTTTCTTCAGCTTGAATTGTGTTAACTCTTGGATATGGAGTTTTTAGTTCTTCTTTATGGTTTTGTCAGAGGCATTTGAGCCAGAGAGACTCCATCTTGGATAGCGGCTGGGTAAAATGAGGCTGAGACCTACTGGGCTGCATTCCCAGGAGGTTAGGCATCCTTAGTCACAGGACGAGATAGGAGGTCGGCACAAGATGCAGGTCCTAAAGACCTCGATGATAAAATGGGTTGCAGTAATGAAAGCCGGCCAAGACCCAAAACCAAGATGGCCATGAGAGTAACCTCTGCTCATCCTCACTGCTCATTATATGCTAATTATAATGCATTAGCATGCTAAAAGACACTCCCACCAAAGCCATGACAGTTCATAGATGCCATGGTACCGACCGGAAGTTACATAGTCTATATGGTCTACAAGGGGGAGGAACCCTCAGCTCCAGGAATTGCCCAGCCCTTTCCCAGAAAACCCATGAATAATCCACTCCTTGTTTAGCATATAATTAAGAAATAACTGTAAGTATCCGTAATCCAGCAGCTTAAGTTGCTGCTCTGCTTATGGAGTAGCCATTGTTTTATTCCTTTATTTTCTTAATAAACTTGCTTTTGCTTTGCACTGTGGACTTGCCCTGAATTCTTTCTTGCGCAAGATCCAAGACCCTCTGTTGGGGTCTGGATCGGGACCCCTTTCTGGTAACAGTTTCTGGAGATACAGTGCCTTGTCAGACGAGAACATGCCGAGGTTTTCAACAGCTGATTGTTGCAAAGAAAAACTTGCCAACTAACCGGGTCTGGGTCACTCTCTACTATAATAGCAGCATAATTGCAATGTGATCAGCTAACCAAAGATTCCTGGCCTGCTTATTTTTCCTTGGTTTATTTGCCTCGGTGCTCTGAGACATCCATCCATGTCATGCCTTTCTGTTGATACTCTCTTGACCGAAACCTTAGAATACGAAGTAAGAAGAAAGAAAGCCAGCTGGAGAAGCTGTCAGTTCAGCGTGTTTGGGCCATGGTCCCAAAAGACACTATCTCCTGAATCATGCTTAGTTTGACCCATTTCCTTTTGTGTGCCTGCTGCTCTATCCTCTGTGTTTGAGGCCTGGCTCTGTCCTCTAGCTAACCCCAGGACAACTGAGTGTGTGGACCCTGACCCTTACAACCTGACTCACCACAGTTCTGCAGGGTGCCCTGAGTTCCCACAAGACTCTGAGTGCTGGGGAGACAAAGATTTAAAAAGCAGGCACCCTGACCTTGAGGAACTCTCAGAGGTTTTCCCTCAGCTCCTTTATTTGAAAGAGTAAACTTAGCTGGGGCTCCTACCTTTGAGAAATCTTACCAAGAATTTAAAGAAAGCCCAGAAGAGGCCAGGTGCAGTGGCTCATGCCTGTAATCCCAGCACTTTGGGTGGCTGAGGTGGAGGACCACTTGAGGCCAAGAGTTCAAGACCAGCCTGGCCAACATGGCAAAACCTGTCCCTCCTACAAATACAATAAACAAATAAATAAAATAAAATAAAGCAAGCCCAGAAGACCAATATGATTGATAGCTTATAAGGTGGCCTCTGGTTCTTCTGAGAAGGTGTGGAAGAACTAGACGAAAAATAGCCACTTGCAGGAGAATTGACAGCTTCCTTCCCCTGCCTTCTCTGGTGAGTGAATCCTTTCAGCCCATTTCCTGATTCTCGCTTATGATCATACCTGGGTTGTCTTGAAGTATACTTGGGTATCATGCTGTGCTGGAAAAAGCCTGGGACTAGGAGGAGGAAGCTTTGGGTTCTAATCGAAACTATTGTGTGACCTTGGGCAAGTGCCTTAACTCTTCTATGGGATTAGTTTCTTTGGGAAATTGCCTTCCCTATCTCATCAGGATATTGTGAAAAATCACTATGTATCTATATATGTGTTTGGATTTATATAGGCATAAATATATACATGCAATAAAATATACACATGCACACATAAATTTAAATTTTTCACAATAAATAGTTACCATTTATTGAGCAGCCCTTAGTCATTAGGCCTTGTGTCAAGTCTTTTATGTGTTAGCTTGTAGTTAAAATATTTTTGCAAGATGGGTGATAGCGACCTCTCCTTGCTCCACTACTTCCACTACACACTATATTATAGATGAGGAAACTGAGGCTTAGAGAGGCAAGGAAGTTTACTGAAGCTCACAGTCAAAGTTTCTTTTGGATAGTAGCCAGCGCTGTGCCATACTGCAACAGGTCCTCAGTAATGATGACTTCAAAGGCAATCATGACGCTTTTCCATCTGGATACTTCTTTCCTATGGCTCCTTCTTCCCATATCTGGAAGATTGTCTCTGATTGCAACGTAGGCTGTCAAGCTCCTAGACACCTTCAATCTGTTGTGGGCTGCTCACACTGTGTTCCATGGGAGAGCTATGCAAATTAGGGGAATTCTTCCAGTGGCTTGACATGCCCAGCCTGGGCCTCATTTGGGTTTGCTTCATCATCCAGCGTTCATGAACATTTCCATCTCAGCTCCTACCTTCCTCTTTCCCCACTCTATGCCTCAGCAAGATGAACTTTGCTCTGTTTCAAGTCCATGCCTCAGGCTTTCCCACTTTTCCGCTTTTGCTCAAATTCTTTGCTCCATTGCTCCAACTGGAATGCCCTTCTGTCTCCTTCTTTGCCAAATTTCTAAATATTACTTATCTTATGGCTTTCTGTAAGGTCCTTTTTCTTCATGAAGTCTTTCCTAATCTGTTTAGTTGGAAATGGTCATAGGACACTCTTTACTTTTTTTTAGTGGAACATTCGCTATTTCTCCTTGTAGACATATGTTTTCTGAAGGCTATGTTCATGTCTGTTTCATATTTGCACTTCCAGTCTGTAATATGTGTCTTTATATATAATAGCTATTTGTGAATTTACTCAGTGAATAAATGAATCAGTAAATGAGTGTATAAATCTTGAAGGAGTGCTGAATTGTGTGTGGTGTAAAAGATGTGCCAGGAGAATTATATTTGTTTATTTATTAAGCACATACTGGGTTTAAGATCCTCTGCCAATATTTATTACACAATTTTTTTGTCTTAGAATTTATGATCTCTAACAAACAAATGTGAATAATGAAGAAAAGAGCACACAACAAGAGAAATACATTAAACCAAATTTTAAAAAATGCATTTTATGTGATGATGAAGAAGGGAAGGGTAATTATGAAAGAGATTGCAATTAGGAAAAAGAGTTCCAAGGTCTGACAAAGTAGAGTGCCATGGACTGAATGTTTATGTCTCCCCCAAATTTACCTTGTGAAATCCTAACCTCCAATGTGATGGTATTAGGAGATGGGGCCTTTGGGAGATGAGGAGGTCATGAGGGTGGAGCCCCTATGAATGAGATTAGTGCCCTTATAAAAGATACTCCAGAGAGCTCTTTAGCCTTCTTTCCACTATGTGAGGAGACAAGGAGAAGACAGCAGTGAGCAACCTGGAGAGGGCCATGACCATGGTGGCGCCCTGCTCTCAAACTTCCAGCCTCCAGAACTGTGAGAAATAAATTTCTGTTGTTCATGTTGTTCATAAACCATCTAGTTTGTGGTACTTTGCTATAGCAGCCCAAACAGACTAAGACAAGGAGGGAAGATTAAATGACTGAGAGAAAAATGGTGTTTGAACAGGGATTGAGAAGCTACCAGATGGCAGTATACAGAACATACATTTGCACTTTAAGATCCTTTATGTTTCACAGGACATCTACTCAACCTATAAACATCTACTGAGAAAGCATCTTGAACTAGGGGTTGGGATTACAAAAGTCAAAATGGCCTATTTTCTGTTCTTGCATTCTGCAGAAGTTTGTTTTGGAATGCTCTGGGAGGAGAAAGGAAGAACTCTTGGTGGGCAAGGAGGTCTCACAGAGGACATAACCCTCAACTAAGGCCTGAGGAAGCAGTGTGGTGTGAAGTTTCAGAGTATAGCCCCTAGAGTCAGATGGGAGGCTGATATGGTTTGGATGTGTGGCCCCACCCGAATCTCATGTTGAATTGTGATTTCCCAGTGTTGAAGGAGGGGCCTGATGGGAGGTCATTGGATCATGGGGGCAGCTTTTCCCCTTCCTTTGCTTGAGATAGTGAGTTCTCTTGAACTCTGGTTGTTTAAAAGTGTATAGCACCTCCCTTGTCTCTCTCTTCCTCCTGCTCCAGCCATGTAAGATGTACCTCCTTCCTCTTCACCTTCTGCCATGATTGTAAATTTCCTGAGGCCTTCCCAGTCATGATTCCTGTACAGCCTACAGAACTGTGAGCCAATTAAACTTTTTTTCTTTATCAATTACCTAGTCTCAAGTAGTTCTTTATAGCGATGCGGGAACAGACTAATACAGAGGTAGACTGCTTAGACTGCATTTAATCCTGCAATTAACAATTGCTATAGTTTGAATGTTTGTTTCCTCCTAAACTCATGTTGAAATTTAATGTCAATGTAGCACTATTGAGAGGTGAGGCCTTCAAAACATGATTCGGTTGTGAAGGTGGCTTTATAAGAAGAGAGAGACCTGAGCTATCACACTCAGCCCCCTCACCACATAGTGTCCAGCACTATCTGGAGACATTTGCAGGGTCCCCATCAGCAAGAGGGGCCTCACTAGATGCAGTCCCTTGACCTTGGACTTCTCAGTCTCCATAACTATGAGAAATAAATTTCTTTATATATTACCCAGTTTCATGTATTCTGTTATAGGCAACAGAAAATGAACTAGGACATCTATTAATGTAATTCTGACACGTAACCAAGCCTCCATCTCTTTCTCTGTAAAATGTGATAGTTATATTACCTATACACAGAGTTATTATGAAGATTAAATGAGAAAATCCCCAGCCTCTAGGTAGCTGCCTCATCCCACCCCAGACTGACTTTTCATTCAAAATTCAAGTGAAAGTGCCTCCTGGATCACTCAGAAGTTGATTCTGTTCATTTGTTGTTTCACCAAAAGTGATGGAAGGATGGGCTGATTAAGCAGATAGCTTTTCTCTAGAGTATCAATGTTGAGTTAAATGATTTTACAGGCTGTGGATCCAGATTCCCAAATTAGCACTTACATAAAACAATAGATTACAAAAACATAAGACAGCCCAAAGCTTGCAACGAATAGGCTCATTTTCTAGTATGTTATTTAATATACAGCCATCTACTGTTAAAAAAAGAAAAGTAGTTAGAGATTTAGAGATTATTAAAGTTGCTTTTTCAGGGTGGAGCTGTATTTTCATTCAATTGTGGTCTCCTGAAACAAATGAACATTTTGTATTTCATTGCTAAGATAAAATAATAAAAACAAAACGCAAGGTTGGAGAGAGAAATGAACAGAAAGGATCTGTTGAGTGAGGAGGAAGGTGGGAAAGAAGGCAGCAAGTAGGGAAAGATTGGAAGGGAGGAGTGGGTACAGAAAGAAGATAAATACAAAAGAAGAATATGTGGTGTGATGGAAGAAATAAGACCTAGTGTTGATAGATCAATGGGGGTAACTATAGCTGATAATCTATTGTACATTTCAAAATAGTTAGAAGAGAATAATTCAGAGATTTCTAGCATAGAGAAAAGACAGATATTTCAGGTGATGAATATTTCAAGTACATTAATTTAATTTTTACAAATTACATGAACATATTCAATTATCATATGTACCATGAAACTATTACATCTATTATGCATCAATTTTAAAAGACAAGCTGGGTATAGTGGCTCACATCTGTAATCCCAACATTTTGGGTGGCTGAGGTGGGCAGATCACTTGAGCCCAGGAATTCAAGATCAGCCTGGTCAACACAGTTAGCCCCGCCCCGCATCTTTATATTAAAAAACAACTACAACATAAAAATAAAAATTAAAAAGCACAGAAGGAAAAATAATGTTTAGTAATTGGAGTTGAGCCTGGGATGGCTGTGATATTTCAGTAATGTTAAGCAGGTCCAAACAAATAAGATCTCCATAGGAAAGTTTCCTCATTCATTTGGAAAGCCATTCTGGGAGGGCATTTGAACCTTTGTTTAGTTCAGGCACTCTTTATAATTATAGATCCCTTTGCATACATAATGTGTACCAAATAGTGTAGCCTGGGGGGTTTCTCTAATTTTTTTTGCAGTGAATAAATCTCCCTGGGTAGATGGCAGGACTGTACAGGCAAGGCATAAGGCCCTACCTTCCACTTGCACCCCCTCAGCAGTGCTTCCGACTCTTGGCACCACTCCGCACACACACCTGGAAAGTGGGCAAACACGGGAGATGGCACCTCTCATGGAGCCCATAAAGGCTCCTGTGTGGATGGCGGTGGCCGGAGGTGGAGGCGGTCAGAGACTCTGCCTGCCCTAATACCCCACATGCTAGTGCAGGAGGACATTCGGTGGATAGTTTTGTCTTGGCTTGACCTTCCTATTTCCTGCCAAACAATGGTCCTCTCTTCGTCTTCCTCTTTTTTTTTTTTTTGAGGCAGAGTCTCACTCCATCACCAGGCACCAGGCTGGAGTGCAGTGGCGTGATATCAGCTCACTGAAACCTCCGCCTCCCGGGTTCAAGCAATTCTCCAGTGGCTGGGACTATAGGCACGCGCCACCATGCCCAGCTAATCTTTTTGTATTTTTAGTAGAGACAGGGTTTCACCATGTTGGCCAGGATGGTCTCGATCTCTTGACCTCGTGATCCGCCCACCTCGGCCTCCCAAAGTGCTGGGATTACAGGTGTGAGCTACCACGCCTGGCCAGCCCTGTCTTCTTTAAACCTGAAGAACACTTTCTCTTGGAAGGCTCCTGGATGTCCATATAAAATTATGTAAGCCGTAATTAGCTCACTTTTGATAACACCTGCATGCTCCTATTGAATTTTTATTTGTCAATCTCTCTTCAGTCTGCATGCTTCTAGAAGGCTTACAGGGCTCTATCTTTTGTGCCTCAACATGTCAGTTTCTGGTACGATTGTCCTTACCAAGAAGAAACATGATCAGAATTCCCTCCTCTTCTCTCTCCACCTCTAAATTTTCTGGCTGGCGTTCATCCATTCCTTTCTCCCCCATCTCAGGAGGAGGGCTCCTAGTTGAATGTGAAAGCTTCCACCTCTGCTCTGGGGCCAGCTCCTTTTGTCTCCCAGGGACCTTGTTCTACCCATTGTCTCCAACTCTCTTTCTCCCTGTCCTTCTCCACTGGATCCTTCCCTCGGCTTGCGCATTTGCTTGTTTCTCTTATTTAAAAGAAATCCACCCTTCCATGACCCAAACCTCCATTCTCTTCTGTTCGTATCAAAGCTCTCAGAAAAAGGAAGCCAGGTTCAAAGTTAATTGTTTTATTATCTGTTCCTGTAACTAAAGATTTTATTAATCCCTATTTAACTTATTTATTTCAAAGCAAACATGATCTTATTCTTTTTTTTTTTTTTTTTTTTTTTGCTTATAAAAGCAGTACATTCTCATTTAAAAGTTTAGACCACACATAAAGAAAATCAAGAGTAGTAATAATTGATAACCCTGGAAGTCAGAGACTACTGCCACAGCATTGTGGGCACTGCACCAACACCCACATTCCTCCATCTTCCTTTGTGGCAAATTTTAGGTATTGATCTCAACTGACGTGTCGCAGTTACACACATATCCAGAAGACCCTTTTATGCTCTTAAAATTAGTAAAGGCCTCCAGAAGCTTTAGTCTGTGCAAGTTACATCTATTGAGATTGATCATATTCAATGTTAAAAGAAAATTTAAAACATTTTATTTACTAATTCATTAAGAATAACAATAATGCACTTGTTACAGACTACTGTAAATAATATATTAACAACAAAATAATAAATATACTTTTCAGAACAAAAAAAATTTGGTGAGAGGAATAGTATGTTTTACATTTTTACAAATGTTAAAATGTCTAGCATAATAGACAGCTGAACTTCAAAGCCTTCTGCATTCAAATTGTTGTGATATGCTGTTAAATATGTTAGATATAGTGAACCCCAAGTTTCTCTTCAAAAAATCAGTTCGTTGGTGTTCAGCTCTCTTATTCTTTAATTCTCTATTTTAAAGTTTAACCTCCTTGTAGTTTCAGTAAACAACCTTTTCCACCAGTTCTAATCAGTAGTTCACATCTGTTCCCTCAGTCCCCTGCCCCATCCTGACTTATGCCAGTCACCTGCTCCAGTCACCTGCTCTGCTCCCCTGCTTTGAACCCTGCTTACTCGCTCTGCCCAGCCTGTAACCATCCTTCCTGCCAAACTATCCACCCTGCCACTCTGGCTCGTACCCCTGCTCCCTTTAAAATAGCCCATCAGAATTATACTAAACTGTGCGGTCTAACCCTAGCCAATAGGGGAACGGCACAGCAATAGGAGTGACCTACGTCAGGCATAAGTACCTCTTCCCCTCCATGTCCAGTGTGTGCTCGCCATGTTCAACTGTGAGCTGCACCCTTCTGTAGAAGTAAATTGCCTTGCTGAGGAAATTTATGTTCCAGTGCTAGTTCTTTTGCAGAACTGAAAATTCTACTTATAACAAATACATGAAAAAAATCTGATCTCACAGACAAGTGTTTAGAAAAAGGAGGAATATTTTAATAATTTTAATAACATTTTAGAGTAATGGTTCTGATTTGGTATAACATCAAAACTCAAGAAGTGGTAGTTTCATATCTATGAACTTTTTGTACTTTCTCTACACTTGTGAGAGAATGAAAATAAAGAAGGCAAAAAAAATCTTATTATTATGAAAACAGCCCTGACCTCCTAGGCCCCCAGAAAGGGCCTTGAGATCCCCCAGGAATCCCCATAGCACACTTTGAGGACCCCTGGTCCAGGCCACTGTTATGATTTCCTTTACCAGTGACTTAGGAAGGACATGTGGTCCAATTAAGGTGAAGGAGACATAATGGGAACTCTTCAACCTACTTGAAAATGTTTCCTGAAACATAAAAAGGGCCCCATAGGAAGACAGAACATGCTGCTTCGGCTTGTCAGTGTCATGTTCTCTTGTGCATCTTGGCTCTGAAAGGGAGGCTGCATGAGGATGGCTGAGCAGGTGCCATTGAGCCACAGGAGTTACCTTGACTCAAGACTTAAAGTTTTGTGAAATTAACTTTACTTAAGGATAGAAGGAAGAAAGAAACAAGGGAAGGAAGAAAAGAAAAAAGATAGGATTTTTTGGTAGATATCTTTCCAGACTTTTATCTAAATGTTTATACATATAGATTGATATTCATTCATCTCTGTGTGCCGAGCACTTAGCTCAGCATAACGCATGGCACATTTCAGTGACTAATAGATATTCTTTAAAGGAGTGAATAAATGAATATGTGGTGTTTACTGACTGACGATGATTTCCTCTAATTTTGTTCTTTGTCAGGATGAAAAAAAGCAGATCACTCTAAGAATGACAGGTTTCCTGGGTGCTGTGAAACATACATAAACAGACAGCTGCAAAGAAGAATATCTTCTCTATTTCAATACATGAACACTGCCCCCCTCCTCACTTCCAGTATTTTGTACCCTAAATGAAATTGGGCATTCGCTTGATGTAACCTGAAAAATGTGGCACACTATACATAGTGATTTATAGTTTACAGACTGCTTTTATGATGGTGTCATTTAGTTTTCCAAAATCAATCTGTGATATAGTGCTATTATTCCCCTTTTTAAAAAGAGGAAATGGGGGACATGTGAGGATAAGTGAGTTCAGGTCACATAACTAGTCAGCGGTAGAAGCAGGACTGGAATTGCAAAGCCAGTGGTCTTGAGGGTTGAGGCCCAGGAAACTCTGTCAAGGGCTTTGCCATCATGGGATTTGCCTGACTGTCCCTAGGCAGGGGAGGGGTGGAGTGCAGAGACAACTGGCCTTCATCCTTCATTCTAAGCCCTATCCTCTGGGAAGTCCAGGACCAGAGAGCGTCAAGGGTGACATTGTGATCCACCTCAGTTGAACGGCAGTAAAATGGTAAAGCCCTTGTTCTGAATGACTTTACCTGGAGGTGATGTCTTCTGCTAGACTGACTGTGACATTAAGAATGGACGAGGCCAGGGACGTTTCCCACCCAGAGCTCAGCAGAAACTGGTAAGTGTCAAATATGAGATTTTGCACTGCAACTCACAGGCATCTACTGACCTAAGACTTGAAGGTTTCAACCTGGAAACAATCCAGGACTGAATGTTGACAACTAACTCGGGCAGAGAGAGGGAGATTATAAAATGCCAGGACATGGCAGCAGCAAAGGGCCGCAGGTCTTTACCTGTGGTTGTGGGCAAGTGGAAAATAATCCAAGCAGGTGGTAGGATTGCTCAAGCCTGGGAGGTTGAGGCTGCAGTGAGCTGTGATGGAGCCACTGTACTCCAGCCTGGGTGACAGAGTGAGACCTTGTCTCAAAAAATCAGTAAGAATAATACAGAGAATTTTTTTTTTTTTTGACAGGGTTTCATTCTTGTTGCCCAGGCTGAAGTACAATGGTGTAATCTTGGCTCACCACACCCTCCACCTCCTGGGCTTAAGCAATTCTGCCTCAGCCTCCTGAGTAGCTGGAATTACAGGTATGTGCCACCATGCCCAGCTAACTTTTTATTTTTAGTAGAGACAGGGTTTCTTCATGTTGGACAGGCTGGTCTTGAACTCCTGACCTCAGGTGTCAGGTCATCTGCCCACCTCAGCCTCCCAAAGTGCTGGGATTACAGGTGTGAGCCACTGCACCCGGCCTAAAGAGAAAAAATTTTTACTCATGTAGGAGAATAAATTGTGGGATACACACACACACACACACACGCACACACACACACACACACACATCTGCCTATCTATACATACTCAAAGTTTACAATCTCATAGATGAAATACGTAGATGTTGAAAAGAGCAATCCATACTTGCTACCTTTGTTCTTACCGAAGCCCTGGGTCCCTTGTTCATCTCCCTAACTTGCCTCTCAGTATCCTGCCTGCTGCCTCTTCTATACACGTAACTGTTTTTGAATGGGTGAATGTGAGTGAGAATCATGCATGGATCTTATCTCTTCTGAGAGAGTCTAAAGCAATGGAAAGAAAGTCGGCACCCAACACACCTGGTGTGTTCCCAGCTTCATCTTTTATCAGCTGTGAGACCTGGGGCAGGATCACCGTTACTCCGTCTGTTAAATGGGATTATGGAGAGGAACAAAGATAATTTGTGTGAGTTCCCTAGAGCGGCCCTGAGCACTGGCAGTTGCTTAATGTGCAGTAGCTGCTCTCTGTCACAGGCACGGGGCTACATGAGGTTACATCGTAACAGAGCTGCAGGAGAGCAGAGAAAATGCAGTTATTTTGTGTTGGGGTAACTAGGGCAGGATTTCTGGGGGAGGAATATTTAGATGGGGCCCAGAAAGAGGACCCCCAAATGTGGTAGGTAGAGATGGGAAAGGGAGCGGCAATCAAAGTGAGGGAGGCAGGAAAGCAGAAGGAAGGACAAGGCTGTAGAAGGCAGGGCGGTTTCGGCTGGACACGGTGGCTCATGCCTGTAATCCCAGCAGTTTGGGAGGCCGAGGCGGGGCGGGTCACCTGAGGTTGGGAGGTCAAGATTAGCCTGACCTACATGGAGAAACCTTGTCTTTACTGAAAATACAAAATTAGACAGGTGTGATGGTGCATGCCTGTAATCCCAGCTACCGGGAAGGCTGAGGCAGGAGAATTGTTTGAACCCGGGAGGCAGAGATTGCAGTGAGCCGAGATTGCACCATTGCACTCCAGCCTGGGCAACAAGAGCAAAACTCCATCTCGAAAAAAAAAAAAGAAGGTAGGGTGGTTTATTTGCAGGAAGAGGCATTTGGAAAGGTAAATTGGGGCCAGGTTTTAGAGGGCACTGAGTGGCAGGCAGAGCATTTGGACTTTATCCTGTGAAAAATGAGCAGCCATTGGAGGTTTTGAGCAGATGAGTGACAGGTTTTGTGTCTGTGTTTGGTTTTGGTTTTCTGAGACGGGGTCTTGCTCTGTCACCCAGGCTGGAATGCAGCAGTGTGATCCCGGCTCACTGCAACCTCCGCCTCCCCAGTTCAAGTGATTTTCATGCCTTGGCCTCCCAAGTAGCTGTGACTACAGGTGTGAGCCATGATGCCTGGCTAATTTTTTGTCTTTGTAGTAGAGGTAGGGTTTTGCCATGTTGCCCAGGCTGGTTTTGAACTCCTGAACTCAAGCAATCCACCCACTTCAGCCTCCTAAAGTGCTGGGAGGATTACAAATGTGAGCCACTGTGCCCAGCGGAGTGACAGGTTTAAGAAACTATGTTTCTTTGGGGCAAGTTGTAGAAAAAATCACAGCAACAGCAACTCAGTGCAAAGATGGGTACACATTTCAGAGACAGACTTTAAAGCAGGCTTTACTGAGCTCATTCTAAACAGACACCGTGGTGCAATAAGCTCATGTGCTCTGGAATGCAAAGTCTCTGATAAAGGTCTTAGGAGAGAGTGGAGTCATCCTGGGTAAGGGTGGGGGTAGGACAAGATGATGTAGGATAGGTTTTTGAGAGGAGGGAAACTCATGTAGGGATTTATGGTTCTCACTACAGTAGCATTTAAATGGATTAGTCATGTAAGATCTTGAATGTGGACCTACAGCTGGAGTCTTCAGGGACCCAGGGTGACAAGTCAACTTTATTTTAGCTGAAAAGCAGCAAGTTCTTGAGCTCTGAGTAACATTGATGTCAAAGAAAAACCCCTTAGCACCGGCAAAGAAAGACGAGAAGGAAAAGGAAATTGAAAGAATCAAAAAAGAGGGAGGAAAGGAAGAAAAAAGAGGAGTATGCTGGAGAGAGAAAATAGGAAAGGAAAAAGTGTGCTGGGTCAGAGACAGGGACTTGTTCTGCTCACAGTTGCCTGTCATGCACTGTGGTGCCCAAGGCGCCTGCCCTGCCTCCATCGGTCACTTCAGCGGGCCGAGAGGAGGTCTAGCATGCCAGAATAAGACTATAGTCAATTCCATCTTTGTGACTATAAACAATTCAAATGGAAAAATGTTGGATGAGACCCCAGTGGCTCAGTCTGGATGGAGGAGATCTGCTCATCAATCTTTGAGTTTTTTCACTTCTGGGGATTGTCACCCATGTCAGATCCATCTGGACATCACAGCTTTTTTTTTTTTTCCAAATGCCTTGCCAGGAAGAATATTTAACACATTTAAATGTAAGAAACTAGGACATAGGGAGAAAAAACTGAGTGTTAGAATCAGTTTCTCCTTTTTTTATAAAGTCTAAGTGTTCTTATAAGGTCATTAGATCCGTTGAATAAATGAATTTATTCAACTACTATGTCACAAGGGCTTGGTATACACCAGGCCACTGTACAAGCTACTGCTGAGCTTCTTCTTCTTCTCCTTCTTCTCCTTCTCCTTCTTCTTCTTCTTTTTTGAGACGAGTCTGGCTCTGTTGCCCAGGCTGGGGTACAGTGGCATGATCTTGGGTCACTGCAACCTCTTCCTTCTGTATTCAAGCCATTCTCCCACTTCAGCCTCCCAAGTAGCTGGGACTACAGGTGTGTACCACCACACCCAGCTAATTTTTGTATTTTTTTTTTTTTTTTTTTGTAGAGACAGGGTTTTGTCATATTGTCCAGGCTGGTCTTGAACTCTTGAGCTCAAGTGATCTGCCCACCTTGGCCTCCCAAAGTGTTGGGATGACAGGTGTGAGCCACCGCACCCAGCATGGACTTCTAATAGGACCCCCTATGTCATAAAGATGAGATCACACAACAGACAAAAGAACAACAGAGACGATATTGCAAGACATTCCCCTAGTTACGTGTCTGGTAAAAAACAAAACACAGAAACAAAACTCACTCCCACGAGTTCTTCCTTACATCTCTCTACCACTCTGTCTTTTCCTGTTTTCTACTTGCACCACTGGTATCCTCTCTGTTTAAAAGTGCTGCTTGAAAGTAACTTCAAGGTTAAATAATCCCATTTCTTTAGCAGTCAAACTTGAATCATGATTTTTTGTTTCACTTTACTTTCCATCTGCCATAGACTGAATGTTTGCATCCCCTCAAAATTCATATGTTGAAATTATAATCCCCACTGTGCTGGTATTAGGATATGGGACCAGCCAGGCGCCGTGGCTCACAGCTGTAGTCATAGCACTTTGAGAGGCCGAGGTGAGTGGATCACAAGGTCAATAGATCAAGACCAGCCTGGCCAACATGGTAAAACCCCATCTCTACTAAAAATACAAAAATTAGCTGGACATGGTGGCATGCGCCTGTAGTCCCAGCTACTCAGGAGGCTGAGGCAGGAGAATCACTTGAACCTGGGAGGCGGAGGTTGCGGTGAGCTGAGATCGTGGTACTGCATTCCAGCCTGGTGACAGAGTGAGACTCCATCTCAAAAAACAAAACAAAAAAAGGAGATGGGACCTATGGGTATTAATTAGGTCATATTAGGTCTAATGAGGTGGAGTCCTTAGGATGGGATTAGTGCCCTTAAAAGGAGAGCCACCAGTCCCTCTGCCTTGTGAAGCTGAAAGAGAAGACAGTTGTCTATTAGCTAAGAAGAGTGACCTGATCAGACACCAAATATGTCAGTGCCTTGATCTTGGACTTCCCAGCCTCCAGAACAGTGAGAAACAAATTTCTATTGTTAAGCGTCCCTAGTCTATGGTATCACGTTATAACAGCTGAGCTAAGACACCATCTTTACAACTCTCTTATAATGCTAGCTAGTTATCCAGTCCTTCCTAGGGGTCAGGCTTTTTACTTTCATTATCTGTAAGCCTCAAAACAACCTCTTAGAGGAAATTGAAACTCAGTCAGATTTCATTACTTGCCTGGAACACACAGCTAGAAAGTAGCAGAGTCAGGCTTTGACCCTTCAGTCTGTCCAAATTCTACAAAGTGGACCCCTTCCCCCACACAATATGTCTCCCAGCCCCCTAACCGTGAGTTATTTCCCACTCTGCTCTTGCCCTTGCCACAGAACCAGTGAATTTCAATCAGGAGACTGCGTCCCTTGGTTTCCTCTCTATTAATAAATGTTTGATTGATTCTAAATGAGCTGTCACTATGCCTTGGTGTGGGAATTACAAGCAGCTCCACAAGCAGATTGTAAGGTGACAGCCACGTGACCCAAGCTGTTACTGTAACAGCAGCTGTGGAGGAAGAGTATTTAATTATGGAGATGGGAGGAAGGGGACCAATGGGTCTGAGGGAAAGGCTTGGTTGTTCCTGCCCTTATCAACTCTTCAGGATTAAGAAACTGGTCTTTGTTCTGTCTCTTCATATCCTTTTGATTTTTAAAATAGAAATGTAAGTCAAAATTCCTTATTGCATTTAAAATCTGCACTAGTTTTGCTCTCTGGTTCTCTTGGGCAATAGGAGTGTTAAAGTGTGACCTATCACCTTTGAAACTCCTGCCTGAGGAGCTTGACTCAGATCTGCAAGAATACAAGGTTTAAATAGTTCTGTTTTTTCCCCTGAGCCCAGGAGTTCGAGGCTGCAGTGAGCCATGGTTGCATCACTGTACTCCAGCCTGGCAACAGAGTGAAACCCCCTTTTCAAATATAATATATATATACACACACACATACACACACACACACACACACACACACACACACACACACACACATATATATATATAAAAGGTGCCCCATCTGCAGGTGAGCAGAGCCCTGTGCAAAGGGCAAGACTGAGCGAAGCAGCAGGCTGGACTTCAGCTCCATTCAGCCCCTAGGTTGGGTGCCCCCATAACCAGAGGCCCCTCTCCCATAACCAGACACAGCAAACCTATCTAATGCTAGGCACATTTTAATCAGTTCGGATTCATTAACTGTTATTAGTATTACTGTATGTCCACCAAGTCCTGAATAAACAGAGACACCAAAAGGAATTAAGGCTTCATATCATTATCAATGTTGTTGCCTCCTCAGCTCGTATTCGGTTTCTGAGAGGATCTTGGCCATGGGTGCTAAGTTTCTTAAGTTTGGTCTAGTAATAAGAGTGAGGGCAGGAGAAAGTGGTACTGATACAAGTGGCTGATAGTTCCCTGACTATCACGGAGATGCCATATTTCCCAATGTTTGGGTCTGTTGGAGAAGCAAACGTGGGTAGAAGAAAAAGTTTGAGTTCTGGGGACAGAAAAACTGAATTCCAGCCCTAATTCCTGCGACCATGGGCCAGGCCTTTGACTCATCTTAAAAATGTGGGTTACCATCACTTTCCTATATATGTTAGAGGGCTTTGAGGCTTGCACAAGATAATTTCTGAAAAAGTACTGTGAATTCTGTGAGACACAATATATATGGAAATTACTGTTTCTCTTCTCAATGTATTTGTTAAGTTTGTTGAAACGAAGAGGCAAGGTTTGGACCGTGAGCGTTCTAGGGGTAAGATGTAAGCTTTATCTTTTCTTTCCAAATTGGACTTTGGTAGCCTTCTGTGCTATGTGAGCCTGGCAGCGTGCCAAGCGCTCTTGAGTGACACCTGCTGGTCTTGGATGGAACTGTAGAGTCAGGGGACACGGGGACTGCCTCCCCCAGTCTTCAGCTGACACTTGTTGGTCTCTAAGTGTGCATTTTAGAGTGTTCTCTTCCCACCAGTCGGAGGAGACTACCGTTGTACTTCTTGTTTGGCCAGAAAGGTTCACACTTGTTGAAACCTATGACTATTTGTCATACCCAACATCCAGATCGGATGTGAATTCCCAAAATAACCTTCTGGCAAACTCACCTGAGCTCTCAAAACTTTTTCTGTTCTCCACCATAATCTCCTTATGTATTCACAAGGCTGAGCCATCACCACACATTCCCGCAGGAAAAATAGCAATTCCGTTACAGAAAGAGAGAATTAATAGTCCATTTTCACAAAGTCGGGCTGCGTCCAGCACTGAGACACTAAGAATCTATGACTTCAGCTCTTTCTCCTGAAGCACTTTTCTAAAATGCACAACTGGGCACAGTTCCACTGGGAAACTAAATAAATCAGGAAAACATAGCGACCTGTGAGATGTTGAGAATTTAGAATCCAAGATAGCTTCAACTTTGATTTGTCCTTCTTTTTCCTAATAGATGTTCTCTTTAGTTTTCATGAATTTGTGAAACACATATTTATGGTTGAACCCATCAGTTTTTTCTGTACAGCAGGAAAAGTAAGTTTTGGTTTTTTTACTTAAAAAAATAAAATAAAAGCCTGGAGACATTAAGCAATTTGCTTACAGTCTCAAAGGACACGTCTCAAATATGCTTATCAATAAAACGTGTGGGTCAGTGGGTGAGTTAGAAGTCAGCAAATGCTGAACTTTCTTTCACTGCTTTCAATCTGTTGGAACAAGTAAATGGGATGACACCGCCTAGTGTTAAGAAAAAACAAACGGGCAGGGCGCAGTGGACCACGTCTGTAGTCCTAGCACTTTGGGAGGTTGAAGCAGGAGCATTGCTTGAGCCCAGGAGTTCAAGACCAGCCTGGGCAACATGGCAAAATCTGCCTGTATAAAAAGTTTTAAAAATCCGCCAGGTGTGGTGGTGCACACCTATAATCCCAGCAGCTCCAGAGGGTGAGGCTGGAGGATTACTTGAGCCCAGGAGGTCGGGGCTGCAGTGAGCTGTGTTTGTACCACTGTGCTCCAGCTTAGGCTACAGAGTGAGATTCTGTCTTAAACAAACAAACAAACAAAGAAAAGGCAACTTATTCTAAGATCCGGATCTAACATTCTCTCATGAGGTGGAGGTAGCTCTTGGAACGTGCAAGTATGATTAGAGATGCTGATTTAAGCTTTAGTTTTACAATAGAAGAAATATTAACCATCTTTCTTAGTTTCAAAAGAAATTCTCTCATAAAATAGAAGAGTTGCAATTGAATCCTCATGTAGAATAATCAGGTGTGTATAGGAATGTGATAATGACGTTGCTCTTTTTCACAAGAATCTTGGTATGGAAAACAATGAAGTGGGAACAAGAGTTAGGTCAGAAGGAAACTGGGAGAAAACCTTGAAACAAGTGGTTTGGTGGCCTGTAACTCCAGCCACTTGACAAAATCTGCCTTTCACTTTACTCTTTTCATTTGAACTTCATTGTATGGACAGCACACAGTGCACTTGTTCGGTACCTGCTGCACCCAGAACGAGCTTTAACACGAGCCAGAACGACTCAGAGAAGCCTCCCTGGTGAACCCCACCTGGCTCTGGACACTCCAACTTCATACGTTCCCATGGAAGGCATTGTGCTCGCACAGGGCCTGAGCTTGGTCCACCGCTGGAACTGCGTTATAGGAAAGGTTGCCAGGCCTTGGGTATTTCATAATAACTAAACATCTTTGTGTTGGTTTCGGGACCAGCAGTTCTCAACTAACGGCAATTTGGTCCCCTAGAGGACATCTGGCAATGTCTGGAGACATTTTGGTGTTACAATTAGGGGTGCTACTGGCACCTACTGGTGTATCTAGCGAGTAGAGGCCGTGGATACTGCTAAACAGCCTTCCTTGCGAAGAACAGCCCCCCACAACAAGAATGATTTGGCCCAAAATGTTAATAGTACCATGTTTGGGAAACCCTGCTCTGAACCAATTCAGTTTTCTTTTTAAAAAATTTACAGAGACAAGATCCTGCTATACTTCCCAAGCTGGTCTTGAACTCCCGGCCCCAGATAATCCTCTCTCCTTGGCCTCCCACAGTGCTAGGATTACAGACATGAACTACTGCATCTGGCCCAATTCTTTTCTAAAGCAAGCAAAGTATAGTAGGATTATAGTGAAGCTTGGACCACACTGCTTTTAGCCTTGTGAAAGAGGATCTGCCAAACTGTATTATAATAATACTGCCATGTAACCACCAACCACAGAACCTAGGCAACATACAACAATAAACTTTTACTCATGAGTCCAGAGTCAGCTGGGCAGTTTTGCTAAACTGGGCCAGGCTTGGCTGACCCTGATGGAGCTCACTTAGGTCTCTGCATTCATATGGTAGTTTGGCCTGGGAACTGGCTGCTATAATATGAGTTCACTCAATGGTGGGTGGGCTGTTGGCTGACATGGCAAGGGTGACTGGATCACGTGGTCTGTCATCATACAATGGACTCACCCAGGTTTTTCACATGTCGGTGGTGATGTTCAAGAGAGAGAAAGTAGAAACGTGAGAGGTCTCTGGAGGCCTGGGCTTGGAACTGGCATGATATCACTTCCACTGTACTCTATTGGTTAAAGGAAGTTGCAAGATTCAAGGCCTGGAGGAATTGACTGTATCTTTTCATGAGAAGAGCTGCAAAGTCAATTGCAACGGGCAAGGATACAGGGAGGAGTGAAGAATTGTGGAAATGTTTGCAGTCAATGTACCATACCCTTCTCCAATCCTAACTTACACTTACGCTTCAAAATTCACTTGACCACTACCTCCTCCAGGAAGCTTGGTCTAACCTCCTCTCTCCTCCCATTAATTTCCAAGCTGATGTCTCTCATAGCACCCCCATTGTGTCATAATCATGGGCACAACCATTGACCTGCCCCCACTAGACTCCACGCCATCCTGAGGGCAAGGGCTATGAATGCATGAATAAGTGAATATGTGTCCTAATGTTTTGTAAATCTGGCTGTAGAGCAGAAGGGGCTTGCATCCTAGAGTGAGAATGCCTCCGTTCAAATCCTACTTTTGCCTCTTACTAGGACAAGCCAACCAAGTAAATAAATAGTCTCTCTCTTCCTCTGTACAATGGGAAGAATAATAGTCCATACTCCAGAGGCTTAGAGGGGTGATTGGCACATAGGAATCCTGTGTCCTGGTAGTGTCTGTTACTATGAACGCCTCTTTCTCCATTTCAGTCTCGTACCTGGTTTGTAGAGACCTGTGACTTCATTCATTAATTCATGCATTTAACAAGTATCTGTAGAGTCCTTACTTGCTAGACACAGCCTTCCTTGCTTCTTGCACAGTAAGAGAATCGCACATGTCACCCACCAACTGACTCCTCAGCGTTTGAAGTCATTTTTGTCTATGGCAGGTTTTGCAGTCTGTTCAGTCATTAGAAGAGATTATTGTTTCCTTCTGCAGAGGCGACACTGCTAGGGAGTCACCATGCTCCCAGGGAGAGGAGTCCTATGCATCTTTCCCTTCCAGGCCTGACTCATCAGGGAGACGCTGCCTGGGCTGTTGAATTCCTATAGATCACAGAGACAATGAAGAGAACTGTGTAGGAAGGAGGTTTTAGCAAGCTCAAGAACTGAATTCGGTGTGTTGCTGTAACATTTTGGGAACTGTTAGAATAAGACACATGTACGATTTCAGACAGATTTTTAAATGGCAGCATAAAATAGCTGCTTCTGCCATAGACTGGTTTTTGTGGGTTTTATAACCAGAAAAAATTAGAAGATGGCTTATGAATAATACACTGACTCAGTTCTGGGAGTTGCAGTGCCCCTCAGAGTGTGGCTGTGTCTACTGCTTTTAATATCCTGCAAATTGACCGGGTGTCTCTCACGTAGCAGGTCTCAGCAGAAATGGAATCTGGCAGGGGGATGGCGTCACCAGCTTCTTCCAGGTTCCAAGTTCCAAGTCAGATGACTCTTGCTTGGCCTTGAAATTGTTCTCTTTCTTAGAGGATTCAGGTTAGAACTGACTCGTCTGAAACACTTGCAGGAGACTGTAGGTGTCTGGTGCAAGCTGGAGTGCACAAGTAGAAATTTGGAAAAACTCAGGCTAAAGTGGATTTGCATTTTGATAACCCATCTCAGGGAATTTACTGTAATGTTATTGCTGCCAAACCCCTGTGTCCATATTAATTTTTTTAGTCTCTAAAATACTTTTGGATTACACAATCAGAAGAATATAATTTAGCATTGATTATACTGGCTTTAAAGTATATTTGAACATTTCCATGTGAGTTAGTCTTGCTTTCAAAATAGGAATTTCGATTTTTGAGTACAAGGCCATGTCTTAGGTTTATATCATTTCCCACCACAATCCCTGACACCAAGCTGGACAGCTATCACTTGATTCCTACCTGTCAGTTGTCACAAACCAGGAGCTCACAAACTTGTTTAGTTTAGCTATTATTTTTTGTTTCATTTTGTAACAGTGCAAAGTGATAACAGGCAATATAATTAGATAGCATATAATTAGATAGCCTAGCATGGGATGGTGCCTCTGTATGTTTACATGGCCTTCCCTAGGAATTTGGGTTTATGCCGGGGCTCAAAGCTCATTTGCTTGGAGTTTTCTTTCCATTACTCATTCCCTAAGACCTGCTCTTACTTCAAGGTACAATTCTAGTTCCATCTTCCCTGTGAAATCTTCCTGATGTGGCTCTTCCAAGAGTCTCCCTCTCCTGAGCACATCCAGCACCTACCCTCAGTGTGCTTTATTTGGCGGCTAATACCTACACTCAGTGTTTTTGCTCCATAGGCATTTGTCCTCCTGGTCAATTAAGTTGTAGATCTTTTTTGAGCAGGCTCTTAGTTAATATGGCTTTGTAGCCTCCTGGCTACCTGTACAGAGTAGGTGATAAATAGGCATTTGTAGGCAAGTAAGATTGATGCTATGAGAGACAGTCGTTTATCATGGGCACTTTCCTGAAAGGACTAGGCCAATCTTAAGGCCACACTGCTCTTGCCCAAATCTCCATTTAGCATTGATTGCAGATCTCTCTTCAGTCTTTATCCTCATATGCTTTATCTTCATTTAAGATGGTACAAGCCTCCAAACCTTGACTCTTTCCCTGAATCCTCTCCAAAAGACTTTGTTTGTTTAGCAACTGTCTGCATTTTCCTTAGCTGTTTTTCTGAATTTGTTCAATTGCAGGAGACAGACTGCAGCAAGAACAGTAGTAGACACATCTAGTAGTGTCTTGTTTCTTAACAGATAATGATTCCACACCTATTCTGTGCATTGCACTGAGTAATACCACTGGCAATTTATGACTTCTCTTCTAAGGAGCTTTCAGTCCAGTTGGAGAAATCCTAACACACATGCAAAATACATACATAATTCAAGACACTATGAACAGTACTTAAATGTCAGTAAGTGCTACAAATTCCAAGGAGGGAGCTGTCTCTAAAGAGTGGGGGAAAGTTTAAGGAGAAAACAGAGCTATTTTGGGCCTGAAGCATCAGTGGAATTTGTAGAGGTAAAAAGGAGCAGGGAGGAGGCACCAGAGCAGGGGACTGTCGGGATGGGGAAGACTTGAAGCCTCAGGGTCACAGGTAATCTGACACTTACTGTTATGTCCATGGACAATCTGTGAAAACGTCTGGTGCACAAGAGGTAAGAAATAATTACTTGTTTGTTTTATAGAAACTGTCAAAAGTGGTCAACACATGGGGAGAGGACAGCCTAGTGTGGATTTAGAGGGAGGGTGGAACGTGGTGGAGTGTCAGGTCCAACTCACCTATAACTGTGGGTGGATTAGTCCTGGACTTAGGAGGGTTCAATATCTGGATAAGGATCTGTGCTTCAAGCAATAGACTGGGATGCAGAGGGCAGCACTCATGATGTTCTTGCAGCTTTTGGAAGTTTCTAATTTGGAAAGTACACACACTGAGACACCGGAAGGAGTGGGTGGCAGGAGAGGACCGAGTCTCCACTCATTATACTCATGTGGTGAGGTTTTTGTCTTCAACAATTTAGGAAATACTTATGCAAAAGTAAGACTTCTAAAATGAGAACATCTCAAAATACTGAAATATAAATCGAAAAGGATCTGAATCAAGAATACAAAATTTAAAATACTGAAAATTCACGAGAACACTGCCTCCTCCTCTTCCGCACTGTTCAGAGTCAGCACTACTGAGCAATTTTCCTGCCCTGATCCATTCAACTATTTGATATTCCAGAAACCCCGCATGATAGTGATTCTGCAATTTTGCCAAGTCGGAAATCAATTATGGGCAAAAGTACTGATTAACCGCGGAAGTTTTGTCTGGCTCATCAGCTCTTAAGTAAATAATGCATTCTCTACATGCAGCTGTTGTTCAGGGTGGCTGGGGAGGGGTGTTTGTGGAAGGACACGCCGGAGGTGCTCTGTTCTTGTTCTCAGAGTTACACTTAATAAATGTCATCATTTTCTTGCACGGAAGTGAATGGATAATAAGGCATTTTGGTGAAGGCAGGTGGGGTGGGTGGTGGTGAGGAAGAGAACAGAGAGAAGCATTTTACAAATAGTATGCATTCTGCTATTTTAATTTATTATCATTAATCCTAAACAATATCTCAGAACTATGTTTGTAGATCAGAGGAAAATAACTATCTTACTTTAACTTCGTTCAAGTTAGAAAAAAGTAACCAGCTGGCCCAAACAGCATGAAAGATCACCAGGCAAAAAATAGAAAAAATATACCCTATCATCAAAAGGTGCATTTGAGTTGAAGTCTCTGTTGAAAAACTGTTAATTAGCCTGAGGAATCTAGCAGGGTCATCAGAAGGCTTTTCACACCCAGTTGGTTCAGCTGTCTCAGATGGTTCTACTGCCAAGAAGCTCCAATGATTCCCAGCTTGGTCCCCTTTGTAGAAGGCCAAGTCTTCTTAATCTGGGAATAAACAAGACTGAATGGATGCTTACTCCCTTGTGATATTGTTGTATGACACTTAACATACTTTGAAAAGACCAGGGAAATGACCCTATCAAAGAATAACAGATATATCCACTTGAAACATATCACTGTCCTTTGGAACCAACCCAAATACCCATCAATGATAGACTGGATAAAGAAAATGTGGCACATATATACCATGGAATACTATGCAGCCATAAAAAGGATGAGTTCATGTCCTTTGCAGGGACATGGATAAAGCTGGAAACCATCATTCTCAGCAAACTGACACAAGATCAGAAAACCAAACACTGCATGTTCTCAGTCATAAGTGGGTGTTGAACAATGAGAACACATGGACACAGGGAGGGGAACATCATACACTGGGGCCTGTCAGGTAGTCAGGGACTAGGGGAGGGATAGCAGGGGGTGGGGGCATAGGGGAGGGATAGCATTAGGAGAAATACCTAATGTAGATGATGGGGTGATGGATGCAGCAAACCACCATGGCACGTGGGTACCTATGTAACAAACCTGCACATTCTGCACATGTACCCCAGAACTTAAAGTATAATAATAATAGCCGGGCATGGTGGCTCACGCCTGTAATCCCAGCATTTTGAGAGTTCAAGGTGAGTGGATCATGAGGTCAAGAGATCGAGACCATCCTGGCCAACATGGTGAAACCCTGTCTATACTAAAAATACAAAAAATTAGCTGGGTGTGGTGGTGGGTGGCTGTAGTCCCAGCTACTCAGGAGGCTGAGGCAGGAGAATCGCTTGAACCCAGGAGGTAGAGGTTGCAGTAGGTTGCAGTAAGCCAAGATCGTGCCACTGCACTCCAGCCTGGTGACAGAGTGAAACTCCGTCTCAAAATAAAATTTAAATTTAAATTTAAAACAGTATAATAATAATAAAAAGAAACATATCAGTGTCTTAACTCTTCAATATAGTTTGTGTCACTCCAAGAGATTCTGAGATGACTCTACACATCCAGTTTTATCTTGGATGGACTTGGGTATGGATTATTGTAAACAACATTTGAAAACAAGACTTGATATCTTTCATTAAAGCCACAGTCTCAGTTAGCTGGATTTATTAAGGGTCATTGTGCATCCAGCTTGTGCTGAGTACCGAAGACAAATAGTGCACAATCCCTCCTCTTAAGGAATCGTAGCGAGCCATCAGATAGACACACGGAAGTAAATGCAATCTCGAGGCAGCGTGTGTTTATTGCGGCACCACGGCACTAAATGAGCGGTACTGTCAGTGTCATTGGGTTCTGAGTAGGAGGGTCTGTAGTGTCTCAGGCACAGCAAGGACGTCAGTTTGCCTGCAGTTGAGGACTTTCCTAGAGGAGTAAAAGGGGATAATGTTGGTGAGGTGGTTTGCAGCTGAATGTGGAGAACATTGATAACCAGCATAACTTTAGCTCTGCAGGTAACTAAAACCCAGGAAGACTTTGAGCTGGGGCATCAAATTTGCCTCTGATTTGGGAAGATAAGCCTGGTAGCAGCATGTCGGGCGAGTCAGTCAGGGGTAACAAAGCCATCAGAAGGGCTGGAATCGCTTAGACGGCAGCTGGCAGACAATACACCAGGACAGGAGCAGAAAGAGACTCGTGAGAGGGACTGTGAAGAAAGGAGTGAATCTTCGTAACAGGCTTCCTTCCCTTTGGACTGTGGTTACCATAATTATTAGTATGTCTATCTTACTACTCTGCTTAAATTACAAATTTCTTGTAGGTAATGCTTTGTTTGCATAGAGGAGACTCTATTGGTTGAATTAAATTGTATGTAAGGTAATACGTTGAAATTAGATTTTTTTCCATGCTATTGCTAATAATGTAAATCTGTTTAATTGTTCTCCAAGACCCACCAACTATACGAGTATTTGTTGGATACTGAGATTACTTTAGGCAAAAGGTATGTTTCCTGACAATGCATTACTTTGAATAGAAACTTCCCCTGCCCACACATAAACAAACACACACACAAACCCAAAAAACAAAACAGAACAAAAAAACCTCGGAATCAAAATGCTTCATGTTTGACTAATAAAACAGAAAGGGAACACTTAAGGAAGCAAACACTTGCATTTTGAGGCAGAAACCTGAAAGCTGTGAGGCGTGTTAGTCCCGGCCATTTAAGTCTTTCATCACATTTGTTTTTCCACTTTTTTGATTCATCATTTTAAAAGCCTGCAGCCTGGGGATTTCTGATCTGTAAAAAAAATCTTTTAACAAACATCCCTAACCCTCTCTTATGCGAATACCTCTTCTCCTCAGAGTGCAAAAATAGAAACGACTTGCTGTTCTAAATAATGTATAAGGTTCTTTTTGAGACAGGACCTCTCGTTGCTACTTCAGCTTAAACACTGGCTGGGCTTTCTGAGTCTGGGCTCTGCCAAGAGCTACATGTTTCATGGGGCACAGGGGCAACCTCATAGCCACCTGTGATACCAGTTGTGGCTCTGAAGCTTCCCTATACTGCTTGCTTTTTCACTTTCTTTTAAAAACTGTTTATTTTTGGCCAGGCATGGTGGCTCATACCTGTAATCTTAGCACTTTGGGAGCCCGAGGTGGGTGCATCAACTGAGATCAGAGGTTCGAGATCAGCCTGGCCAACACGGTGAAACCCCGTCTCTACTAAAAATACAAAAATTAGCCGGGCGTGGTAGCAGACGCCTATAATCTCAGCTACTCGGGAGACTGAGGCATGAGAATCGCTTGAACCCAAGAGGCAGAAGTTACAGTGAGCCAAGATCGCGCCACTGCACTCCAGCCTGGGAGACAGAGCCAGACTCCATCTCAAACAACAACATCTGCTTATTTTTATTCTTTTTTGTTCATTTCAGTTCATTGTCTTTCTATATGAGAGATAGAACGAATATTCAGCATGGACTTTGAAGCTGGATCAAATCCCATTTCTAACACTTTACTAGCTGGATGACCTCTGTCAAACGACCTCCAGCAGTCTTCGTTTTCTCATTTGAAATTGGGAATAATGATACTGAATTGCAGAATTTTGTGAAGATGAAATAAGAGGAGATAATGAATGTAAAGCATCCAGTATAGGGCAGTGTTAATAAACGTTTGTTTCTTATTTGGTAGAGATATTTGTTTCTGAGCATTGTAGTGCATGAGGGTAATGTAGTCAATAGAGAGGCCAATCCTTCTGTACCATGTTATTAATAAACAGTAGTTCTCAAAGTGTGGTCCCTCAACCAGCAGCATCGGCGTCACCAGGAACTTGTTAGACATGCAAATTCTCAGGCCCACCCTAGTCCTACTGAAGGAAAAATTCCACGGGAGGGGCCCAGCCCTTTGTGGTTTATCAACCCTCCAGAAGGTTCTGACGTGCACTGAAGTTTGAGAACCTCTGATTCTAGATAAAGGTTAACACAGTGTGTTTGTGGGTGTGGTGGGGTGTTAATCTAAAGGAGAGTGACTGCATTATTTAGATTTGGTCTTTGGTGTCTGGTTCTATTGTTTATTGTCTTTCCTTGACAAGCTAAGTCTTTGGGACCAGGGATGCAGAAATAACTGGAGTTTGATTTCGGTGATCTGTTGAGATCTGAGGATTTCAAGCGGTCCTGAATTCCAGCTTCAAACAGCACAGCTCTGGTGTTTTTATAATGGGCTTCTTTGCCTTTGGGGGCCTCTGGCTTTGGGAGTGGGATGGGAGGGCTAAGATGGCACCAGGACCAGATGGTACCCTCTATCCAGATGGTTTTCTTATTTAGATTCAGCTCTATACCTTCCATTTGGGATTTTATTTTTTGAGACTGGTTGCAGTGGTTTGATCACAGCTCACTGCAACCTTGACCTCTTGGTCGGAAGCAAGCCTCTTGCCACCTCAGCTTCCCTGAGCAGCAGGGGACCACAGGAATGCACCACCATGCCCAGCTAATTTTTGTATTTTTTGTAGAGACAGTCTCACTACGCTGCCCAACTGGTCTTGAACTCTCGGCCTCAAGTGATCTGCCTGCCTTGGCCTCCCAAAGTGCTGAGTTTACAGGCATGAGCCACGATGCCCAGCCGGCACCTTCGCTTTTTGGCTCTGAAACCAGACTTGGAGTTTTTCTTCCCTGTTTTCTTTTTAATGCAATTTGTGACTTTAAATGGCTAACAAGGGTTTGGGTTTTGTGTGGGATGGGGTGCGGAAGGTCATCAAAGGATTGGCACTAAATGCTGTTGATCTTTTATGAGAGGCTGCTTCTGAAAATAGGTTTCCAGTTCTGAGCTTTCAGTATTTTGGTGCACTTTGGGTTCAAAACGATAGCAAAACACACGCATGGACTAATCAATGGCTAAAAATCTTAGTTTTCGACTGTATTCCAAATAGCTACATTCACGTGCCGCGGCCGCTCAATCTGGGCTGTTTGCTGTTGGTTAGATACCGCCCCCTTGTGGGCAGCGGGTCTCACTGGCTCCTGTCGGGAGCAGGGACACCTGCAGCTTGATCAGCTCTAATTTCCTTGGGGTCATTGGTTAAATGACCATGCCTTGTCTCCCTGTTCTTTCTCCTACCCTGAGCTTCTATCAACATTTGAAATTCCATCAACGCCATGCTGATTTGGGGAGATCCAAATGTTAGAACTATCCAGCTGCAGCCGTGTGGGTGGGGGAGCCACGGCCTCTGGCACCACTGATGGGATTCTGCAAATACATATGCCCCACCCACCCCATGATGAATTATTTTTTTAAAGTTTAAAATTACGTAAGAAATATATTTCTTGTAGAAAAATTAAAGAATTACAGCCACAAGCCTATCATTTACCAAACAGATATTTTGTTATATTATTCTATTAATATATACCCCCTCAATATTCCTACTGCCCACTTTTCTCTCTCCAGTTCCACTTTAATTCTATTCATTTACTCCAGGAACAAGAAAACACAGAAAAGAGGAGGGGAATGGAGACCAGGCAGTGACAGAAAGTGAACAATACTTTATTCCTTGGTCTTGCCTCACCGGGGCTGGCTGCAGTTACCCTGAAATGAGACAGCACCTTCCTGGATTGCTCAGCCTAGTCATTTAAAGCACCACCTGTGCCACGTAGCGCCTCTTTCTCCTCCTTCCCTGACCTCTTCTTTTTGTCTTCTTTCTTTCTTTTTTCCTTCCTTCCTTCCTCTCTCTCTTTCTTCATTTTTCTTTTTTCTTTCTTTTTTTTTTTTTCTGAGATGGAGAGTTTTGCTCTTTTCACCCAGGCTGGAGTGCAATGGTAACATCTTGGCTCACTGTAACCTCCACCTCCGGGGTTCAAGCTATTCTCCCTCAGCCTCCCTAGGAGCTGGGATTATAGGCACCTGACACCACACCCAGGTAATTTTTGTATTTTTAGTAGAGATGGGGTTTCACCATGTTGGCCAGGCTGATCTTGAACTCCTGATCTCAGGTGATCCACCCGCTTCGCCTCCCAAAGTGCTGGGATTACAGGTGTGAGCCACTGTGCTGGGCCTTTCTCTCTATTTTCGACCCTCCTACAGGGTCAAATACCTCCTCCCTTTTGCCTTTAACATCCTTTATTTTCAGTGGAAGAGACAGAAAAAGATGGTGTCTAAATATTATTGTCTGGGCTGAGAACATATTTTCCTGCATCTTGGCTGAGAACTTCTGGCTCAGCCTTTCTTGGGCCTATCCATATTTTTTCCACTAATTAATAAAGGCTCTTACCGATTAGAGTTATTAACCCTAGGTCTGTCATTAAAGTTGAAAAATTTGTTTAATTTATTCATTCAACACCTTACTCAACACCTTCATGCATTCACTCAACAATCATTCAGCACTTAGGGTGTGTTATCAGGTGCTGTTCTAGATTCTGGAAATTCAGTGATTTCCAAAAGGACAGATGGGCTTTCTGCTTTTGTGGAGTTTAAGTGAAGAGGGAAGAGAAACGTGAAAGCAAGTGAACAGTTTCAGATTTGGGTGAGTGCTTTTTGCTGTTGTTGTTTGTTTTGAGTCGAAGTCTCACTCTGTCGCCCAGGCTGGAGTGCAGTGGCTCACCGCAGCCTCAACCTCCTGGGCTCAAGAGGTCCTCCCACCTCAGCCTCCTGAATAGCTGGGACTACAGGCATGCACCACCACACCTGGATCATTTTTCACATTTGTTTCTTGTAGAGACTGGGTCTCTCTCTGTTGGCCTAGCTGGTCTCAAATGCCTGGGCTCAAGTCATCTTCCCGCCCCAGCCTCCCAGAGTGCTGGGATGACAGGCATGAGCCACGGCACCCTGCAGGTGAGTGCTTTGTAACAAAGTAGGGCGATGGGGGAGGTTGTTCCTTTAGTTGAGGCTGTCGGGAAAGGCTGCCCTGAGTCGGTGGATAGAAACCAGGACAAGGAATCAGCATGTCAACCTGGGAAGACCCTTCCGACGGAAGCCAGAGCAAGGGCACATCCCCGGCAGTGCGAGTAAGCCTGCTGCACCCGGGTCCAAATGAAGGCTATTGATGCCACAGCATAGAGAACAAGGGAGAAGTAATTATCTGGGCATGGTGGCGGGTGCCTGTAGCACCAGCTAGTCAGGAGGCTGAGGAATGAGAATTGCTTGAACACGGGTGGCGGAGGTTGCAGTGAGTCGAGATCACACCTCTGCACTCCCGTCTGGGTGACAGAGTGAGACTCCGTCTGAAAAAAACCAAACAAACAAAAAGAGGGACAGTGGGAGGCTATGGGTTAGAGAGGTAGTGAGGCCGTGATGAATACTGTTCTTATCATCAATGAGATTGGAAACGAAGGATTTTATGGGCTAACAGGTGGTCTCATTGACATTATTCAAAGGGCGTGCAGGAGGTTCCCTGGCAAAAGGATAATGAAGGAGGCAGAGGGGGCACGACAGACAGACAGTGAGAAAGACTGTGTCAGTCCAGATAAGATGCCATGATGGCTTAGAGGTGGGTGGGAGCCAGCGGGGAGGGGAGAAGTCGAGGAGCACTAGACACCTCTCGAGGGAAGAGCTCGTGGGACTTGCAGGTGAACTGGATTTAGGGCAGAAAGAAAGAATCAGAAGTATTTGCCTTTCAATGTTGTTTATGTTTTTTTTTTTCGGTGTGTGTGTGTGTGTGTGTGTAAAATTACTAAAATGCTACTTTTTTTTTGTTTGTTTTTTTGAGAGAGAGTCTCTCTCTGTCCCCAGGCTGGAGTGCAGTGGCATGATCTCTGCTCACTGCAACCTCTGCCTCCTGGGTTCAAGCAATTCTCCTGCCTCACCCTCCCAAGTAGCTGGCACTGCATGCAGGTGCCACCATGCCCAGCTAATTTTTGTATTTTAGTAGAGACGGGGTTTCACCATGTCGGCCAGGTTGGTCTCAAAATCCTGACCTCAGACGATCTGCCCACCTTGGCCTCCCAAAGTGCTGGGATTACAGGTGTGAGCCGCTGCGGCCGGCCGAAAATCCTACATTTTAAATCTATTTATTTGTAGCCAAATATTACTATTTTTTGTAGCAAGAACTTGTGCTCTGAAAAATTTGGGGAATGTTTCATATGGGCTTTGTTTAACGGACCAAATGGCTGCAAACATTTCATCAACCAAACAATTCATCTTTCTAACATCCTCATTTTTCAAAACAGAGGATAAGAGAAAGAAGATAGAACAATATTTTGACCTAAGTAATCTACTTCAGAACCATAGAAAAGAAAAATAGTAAT
>PVKP010012993.1:0-56763 GCA_004027715.1 Plecturocebus donacophilus | reverse complement strand
ATTCCTTCCTGTCTCCATTGTTATGCACAATTATTGGCATAAAAGAGGTTTTTAATACCCATTTTTAGACTGCATTCTAGCCTGGGCAATAAAACAAGAATCCCATTCTCTCTCCCTCTTTCTCATCCTCTTTCTTTCTCTCTTTCATTCTTTTTTTTCTTTCTTTTGCTGTTTCTTTCTTTCTTTCTCCTTTTCTCTCATTTTCTAAAAAAAAAATAATAATAAAAAAATAAATAAAACAAAAATACTAATAAACGTAGGAAACCATGATGAATACTCATGTCATCACCAGCACAAGTACTTACTATTTATCTTCTCTTTGATGTGGTTTAAAAGAAAAAGAGGTAGGCTTTGGAGCTTGTTGGGAGAGAGCTAAGTTTAATCCCACCTTAGCTGGATGACCATGGCAAGATCATCTCTGAAGCAGGGAATGATCATACATCCCTTGCATAATTTGGGGGAAATCAAGTGAGAGAATGATGAAAATCTCTTACCACAGTGTTCTGCACTTAAGAGACACACAGCAAACAGTGACTGTAAATATAGATAGCTATTATTTTCTCAATTCTGTTTTCTGCCTCTTGCAGTGGTTAGCTGTGAGCTTGCAGAGCTGACTGTCTGAGGACAGAGACAGAACCCTAAGCAGTGTCCTGGGCTTCAGCCACCTCATGCCATATGCTGCAGCCACCGAGACTTTTCCCCACTGTGAACCCGCCAGGTAATTCCTGATGCTTGATCTGCCCTAGCAGTGCAGTTCCCTTTGCCAAGACCACACCTTGGCTATGGTGTACAAATGGACTGAGCACAGAAGATCAAGTTTGTTTTCAAAAAGGAAGTTTTATTCTCCGTATACTCAACTAGTGTGTATTTAAGAATGGTTTTATGGTTTAGACATTTAAGTTTGAATATAAAGTGGACTTTGTTTTTGTTAATCATTTTGTTTTACCTCCCTTGACCCCAGTTCTTATGCAAGTCCTAGTTTACAACCCTTCTCAAAGCTGTATAAGTCTCTTTGAAGGACAGTATATGATTCTAAAGGGTCATTGAGATGAGAAAAGAGATGAGAATAGCCAGAAGACCACCTAGAGCAAAGCAAATTAATGCCAAGAATGATTTTGGCATGTACTAAGTGACACTACCAATGTTCACAACATCCTGCTAATAACACTTTCACACTCAGCCGGACTTTTCAAATTTCTCAAGGACTACTCAAGTGGGAACCCACTGAAAACCTTGTTAAAGACCAGAGAGATGACATTTATTGGTTCTGTGTGGCCTATTCAGCCTGCAGTCTGTATGAGGGATACCTTGTATCAACTCCCTGGTATTCCCAGCATGCTGGGGAATGAGGCTCTGGGAGGGAGAAAGAGTCTCCATCCTTCCCCACCCTGGATTTTACTCTCGAAGCAAGGACATGCGCAGTCTGGAAATAGAAACATGATGTGACATCTGGACCACAGATCCAAATGTCAGGAAAGATGAGACTGAGGGTGACCTGCTGATGAGCTAACATGGTCTGGCTGGGCCATATTCTCTTTTCGCTGGGGCTGCTGCCAGACCCTTTGGCCCCAGCATTTCCTTACTAACTCATGGTTTCATTTTTCTCAGGCAGAGTAGTGCTGGGACTTCAGTCAAAGGTAGAGCCCTGGTGTAAGTGCTGTTGTATTCACAGCACCACAGCTGCTAGATGTTTGGTGGTAGTTTGATGAATAAATGAATGCCTGCATGCATAAACAAATGAATAAAATTCCTTTCCAGCTGGATGCGGTGGCTCATGCCTCTAATCCCAGCACTCTGGGAGGCTGAGGCAGAAAGGTCACTTGAGGTTAAGAGTTCAAGAACAGCCTGGCCAACATGGTGTAACCCCATCTCTACAAAAAATACAAAAAATAACCAGCTATGGTAGTGCATGCCTATAGTCCCAACTACTCAGGAGGCTGAGGCACAAGAATCACTTGAACTCAGGAGACAAAGGTTGCAGTGAGCTGAGATCACGCCACTACACTCCAGCTTTGGTGACAGAGAAAGACCCTGTCTCTGAAAATTTATATATATATTATATATATAATGTATAATAAAATTATATATAATATATACTATATAATAAAAAATATATTATTTATAGAGATATTTATTTTTATATTTTTTTAATTTTATTTTTACATATATTTTATTATTTTTATATAATAAAATAAATAAAATTCCTTTCAATGAACCCTGTACTCTAACATGTTTCTCTTTCTCTTTTTTTTAAAATGGAGTCTCATTCTGTTGGTTGCCCAGGCTGGAGTGCAGTGGCACAATCTTGGCTCACTGCAATCTCTGCCTCCTGGGTTGGAGCAGTTCTCCTGCCTCAGCCTCCCGAGTAGCTGGGGTTACAGGTGTACACAACCATGCCCAGCTAACTTTTGTATTTTTAGTAGAGAAGGAGTTTCGCCATGCTGGCCAGGTTGGTCTTGAACTCCTGACCTCAGGTGATCCACCCACCTCAGCCTCACAGAGGGCTGGGATTACAGGAGTGAGCCACAGCACCGGGCTTGTTTCTCTCTTGACATGTCTTAGCTTCAGCTGGTATATAAAAAAATTATGGCTTCTCGTTGTTATACTTCAAACCATCTTTCCTCATTGCTGATTTTTAATAGTTATCACTTTAAAAGAAAAAAACTAGAATATATTTAAATATAAACAAGAAATCTGAATTTTAACCATGTTGAGCAGAACTGTCCAACAAACTTGAACTTCTGTGCTGAACTGTACAGTGGTAAGAAAAAAAAGGCTATGTTCTGAAATAAAGAGAGAAAGAAAGAGAGGGAGGGATAGAGGAAGGAGAAAAGACAGGTAAGGAGAAAGAAGGATACAGAAAAAAAGGAGAAAGTTTGAGAAAAAAACTGAGTTCTGGTTCTGTGTCTCTGACTTGGCCAATCATGGCTTTGTAACCTTAAGCCTCACTTTCCACGTTGTAAATGAAAAGCTGGACTAGATCAGAAGTTCTCAGGCTTTCTGAGTGCATCAGAATCCCTTGGGTGGGAAGCTACTAATTGGGCACATTCCTGAATTCCTGAGCCCCACCCCTTTTGGACTTTGACCCTGTCATGGGGCCCTGGGAATCTTTATGTTTAACTGGCCTCTTTCCTTTTTTTTTTTTTTTTGAGACAGGGTCTTGCCCTGTAGCTCAGGCTGGAGTGCAGTGGCATGCATGATCACAGCTCACTGCAGTCTCGAACTCTGGGGCCTAAGTGATCCTCCCACCTCAGCCTCCTGAGTAGCTGGGACTACCCCTGGCTATTTTTATGTATTTTTTGTGTTTTATGTTACCTAGGCTAGTCCTAAACTACTGAGCTCAAGTGATGCACTTGCCTTGGCCTCCCAAAGTTCTGGGGTTACAGGGATGTGCCACTGTGCCCAGCCAACAAGCTGCTTCTTGACCCAGCAGCAGAAGATGCCAGAGCTCACTTTGAGAAAACAGGAACAGATGGCCCAGAGAGGCTGTGGCTCTGACTCCTCAGGGATGAGACTTTTGATTTGGGAGTTATACCATTTCCTTCAACTCTTGAACTAATGGCAAACCACCTTGGGGGCCATTTTAGCTCTGGTTTAGATGAGAATGACTCATGATTAAGTGTTGGAGCCAAAGGAAAGTGTACATTAGCATCTTAGAAACTAGCAGACTCTCTCAAGGTAGCCTTTGCCTTAGGTTGTTAGAACTTGCTAAATGGGATGGGATGACTCCCTGGCTGTACCTACCTATATAGAGATGGATACAACAGTATTTCCTAGCTGTGGGTGATTGGTGCTTTTTCTAGACGCTTTCCCATGTAGGATCTCATCTAAGCCTCAAGGTGTGGGCTATTACCTCATTTCACAGATGGGGAAACTGAGATGTAGAAGCTTGCTGGCGTATTCTCTGCTCTTCATTGGCACACACAGGAAAGGAGCTCTGATCTGCTTTTTCCCAGTGTGCCATGTTGCAGATAACTACATATTTCTTAAACTAAAGGACAGAGGATTTATTAACAATAAGTTTCTAAAACGTTTTACTTTTCCAGAGCAATGATAAAGTTCCAGCGTAGGCTGAGGTTACTATTCTAATGATATTAAAGATAAAAATTATTAGAAGTCCTAGAGATACAGTCCATGTAATCCAGCCTTATGGTGAGGAGTATATGAATATATAATATATATTTGCATACATGTGCTTTGGATAAAAGATGAAAGAGGATATACCAAATAATAACAGTGATTATGAGTAGTGGAATTATTATTTTCTTCTTTGGCTTTTTACTTATTGATTATATTCATTATAATTTCCGTATGTCATTATTCCTTTTTTTTTGAGACAGAGCCTTGCTCTATCACCCAGGCTGGAATCTGGAGTACAGAGGCACAATCTCACTGCAACCTCCGGTTCCCAGGTTCAAGCGATTCTCCTGCCTCAGTCTCCTGAGTAGCTGGGACTACAGGCGTGCGCCACTACTCTTGGCTAATGTTTTTTTTCGCCCTCTCAACCCAGCTTTCCCCGACTCCGGGGAGAACCGGGAAGAGAAGGCCCGGCTAATTTTTAATTTTTAGTAGAGAGAAGGTTTCACCATGTTGGCCAGGCTGGCCTCGAACCCCTGGCCTCAAATGATTCACCAGCCTCAGCATTCCCAAGTTCTGGGATTATAGGTATGAGCCACCACACCCCGCCTGGATTTGGTTCTTAAACCACAAGAAGCACTCTGAGTAGGTGTTATTTTATTATCCCCATTTAACAAAGGAAGTAACTTTCCTAAATCACACCACACCTTTTACAAGAGGTGGACTTTGACACAAGCCCACATATCCCAACTGCTTTGATATTTCTTTCCATTCTGAGACCCTGTGCTTGTTTGCTTGTTTGAGTGAGTGAGCTCTGAGCCTTCTCTCAACGCACTCACACACCCCTACAGTCCCGTACTCATGTCTCTGTCCTTGCTATTTCCTCTATGTGGCCTCTGCCAAGCACAACCCTGGACACTTATGTGGGAAGGAACCCGGGAAGGGGTCTTTAACTAGTACTCAGTCTTTACAGTGCTGGGAGCAGTCTGCTGCCCCTGCCAGGTGTACATCTGCACACGGGTAAGATTCCCAAGTGCTGGGAATCTTTTCTTTCACTCGACATTGGCCTATGAGACAGGTGTGCTGGTGCACTGTTCCAGGAATCCCCATGAAAGGCCTGGAGGGGTGTGGGGAAGCAGGTATCCCTTGCAAAGCATGAGGTTGAGCTGCTCTTGCCACCTGGAGTATGTTCTGAGCTCAGCCCACTGCCCTGCAACTGGACACCAGGAAGCAACTGGCAGGGAGGTCCCCGAAGAGCTGGTGACACTGACGCTGTGTCATGCTCCTCAGAGGACACGACCCTGCCCTGCCTAGGGATTATAAATGGCTCTCCCGGGTATCGTTGGCTTTCTTTCCTTTCTACAATGAACAACAGTCTCTCGACCACAGAACTATGGAGTACTGGAGTCATGGGAGGAGAGGAATACAGTGTCGGGCAAAGACAGTGGTGGGAAAGAGGGGGACCCAGGCATGTACTCGGGCTGCTGGGTGTGCACTGTGGGACTTGGACCTGCCACATAACGTCCCTAGGCCTGCTTCCTTCCTTACCAAATGGCGATGAGGTTCACAAGTTTAATGATACCTACCTTGCAGCATTGTTTTAAGACTTAAATTGATTTACTTGCTCAACAAATTACTTAGTAAGTACCTATTGTGTTCCAGATCTTGTTCTCCGAGCTGGGGATAAAGCAGTGACCAAGACAGAAAAAGTCCCCATCCTCATTTGGGAGAGACAGAAGATAAACAAATAAACATATAATAAAACTTCGGACAGTGGTAAGTGCAGTAAGAGAAATAATGCCAAGTGAAAGGGATAGAGGGGTAGTGGAGGATATTTTAGATAAGGAATTTGGGGAAGATCTCTCTGGGGAGGTGAGACTGAAATCAAGACCAGGAAAAAGTGAGAGAGTGAGCCAGGCCGAGTGCAGTAGCTCACGCCTGTAATCCTAGTACTTTGGGAGAACAAGGCAGGAGGATCACTTAAGTCCAGGAGTTTGAGACCAGCCTGGGCAACATAGGGAGACCCTATTTCTACACATTTTTTTTTTTTAATTAGCTAGGCATGATGTTTGCACCTGTAGTCCCAGTTACTTGGGAGGCTGAGGTAGGAGGATTGCTTGAGCCAGGGCAGTCAAGGCTCAATGAGCTGTGATTGCACCACTGCTCTCCAGCCTAGGTGACAGAGCAACATCTTGTCTCAAAAAACATGTATAAATAGCTTAGGCGCAGTGGCTCACTCCTGCAATCTCAGCACTTTGGGAGGCCGAGGCAGGTGGATCACTCAAGGTCAGAAGTTCTCGATCAGCTTTCCCAACACGGTGAAACCTTGTCTCTACAGAAAAATACAAAAATGAGCCGGACATGGTGGCGCACACCTGTAGTCCCAACTGCTTGGGAGGCTGAAACATGAGAATCACTTGAACCCAGGAGGTGAATGTTGCAGTGAGCCAAGATTGTGCCATTGCACTTCAGTCTGGGCAACAAGCAAGACCCTGTCTCAAAAGTATCTATCTAAAATTAAAATAAGTAAAAGATAAAGAGAGAGTGAGCCAGATGGTATCGGGGGAAGAGCGTTTGTCGCAGAGGGAGCAGCACGTGCAGCAGGGTGTGATCACATGAGACAATGGACAGGACAGCCCTGGCCTGTCATATAAACACAGGACCCTCCAAGCTGGCCACTCCTCACTGGCCTCCTGAGTCTCCGACAGCTGGCAAAGAAGTGACCAATCACAGAGACCTAAATATTACATTTTACATTTCCAAAGGTCCTAGGTTCCCTCCCACGAGCACCGCTCCAGGAACAGGCAGAAAGAGAATGGAAACAACTTTCCTCATGCCTCTATTACAGCATTTATGTCTCATGATCTCTTTACAAGTCAGTCTCACCCCTGGGATGCGGGCTCCTGCAGGCAGGACTGCGTCTCACTTCTCAGGGACCCTGCAGGGCACTGGCAAGCCACACTGCCTTTGGAATTCTGGGTTGGAATGCTGGTTCTGTCATGTTCTTGCCTGAGTTCAGGCATATTTTTTGCCTTTCTGAGCCTCAGCTTCCTCATCTGAAAGATAAGGGCATTTTTTTTTTTTTGAGATGGAGTCTTGCTCTGTCGCTCAGGCTGGAGTTCAGTGGCACGATCTCAGCTCACGGCAACCTCTGTCTCCTAGGTTCAAGCAATTCTCCTGCCTCAGCCTCCCGAGTAGCTGGGACTATGGGCATGTGCCACCACGATCAGCTAATTGTTGTATTTTTAGTAAAGACAAGATTTCACCATGTTGGCCAGGATGGTCTCCATATCTTGACCTCATGATCTGTCCGCCTCAGCCTCCCAAAGTGCTCGGATTACAGGCATGAGCCACTGCACCTGGCCAGATGGGGGCATTTTTATAGCTAACTCCCAGGGCTGCTTTGAGAATCAACTGGGTCCAGGATATCGTAAGTGCAAAAGTGTAGGTTACTTGTTGTCATTGCTCACATTCTGAAAGCCTGACAGTAAGTGCTCAAAAAATTTGGTAGGACAGAACTCTAGAGTAATAAAATCCTCCAGGAAGAATTTCATATTTAGAGCTGCTGCTATTTGAGGGATGTGCTTACCCTGAATGTGCCCAAGGAAGGGTGTAGCCATCTGTCTGATAACAACTGTGAGACATGACATTGACCTAAGTCCCTAATCTGACCCCTTGCTCCAGAGCCTGTTCTGATGTCCTGTTCTTAGGTAGAAACCTTGTCAAGCCATTAATGTGATATGAACAGATACAGTGTCTGATCTTCGCTAAAAGCTAAGAAGCAGCCTTCACTCCCCGGATATCCTTGGCTGCCTTCCAGCTCCCACTAGCCTCCTCTGGAGCTGTGTATGGGCCTTGCACTCACCCCACCCACCCCTGGCACTGTGTTGTAGCCACTGCTGAGATTTGTGGAAAGCAGTCTTAGAATAAGGTGAGCCAAGCAGAAGATAAAGCAGGAATCTCAGGATTTAGCCTTAAGTTCTCATGTTCTGGAGGTAGGACCTGCAAAAACCATCTTGGCCATGTAATTGTGTGGGTTGGAAAAATGGGAAGCAGCAGATCATCATCCTGGATAAGGGAGGGTTTGAGGAAAAGGGAAAGAAGCCCTTGGTGCTTGGATTCTGACAGTAGGCTGATGGGTGGAGGTGGCTGGGCAGTGGAAGTGGATTCCCAGCGGCTGGCAGGAGTATGTGGCAGACGAGGCTGAAGAAGGTGTCTCCCCAGGGATCACCTCCTTGCTTGCTCAGATTCCAAGTGACCGTTAGCATTTTGTGTGCTTTCCTGAGACCCAGCCCTGGCATGAAGAAATAATGGTGACCTTGGGACCCTCAACAAGCTGAATTACTAACCTTTGGTAAATCAGTGCCAGGAATTGACAGTGTTTAGCTCAAGTGGGCAGCAGCCCTAGGCCAGACGGGTGTTACAAAAACATGAGGTCTCTGTTAACACTGTGCCTATGAAGTTAAAGTGGAAGTAAGCTATGCAGATCCTAGCATGAGTCAGAAAGGTGGGCTGACGGTCTTTGGCTGCATGGCTTTGAGCAAGTGCCTTCAGCTTTCTCAGCATCGCTTTTCTCATCTACAAAACACAAATCAGAATTCCTGCCACAGCAGACTCACAGGGTTCTCATGAGACTCACATCTGAGCAGATTTAGAGCACATGATATCAAGGGGTAGTATATGGCTTCCTTCACATTTCCCGCAGAGAGTGGTTGTGAGGCTCATCCGAGCAGCTGCCCACAATGATGAGACCATAATAGATGTGTGAGAATTATAATTCAGTTGTTGCTTGTAAAAATGCTACATCTGAAAATGCAGTATAAGTACACAGAGTATTACAACGTGTAAATTCTTAGTTTCATCTTTTATTCATCTGCTAGCAGATAGGCTTAATACATGGTCCCCACAGTCACCTGTCTAGCCTGGTCAGTTTTTCCATTCATGGTCCCAGGGGACCTCAGTAAATCTTTGCCATCCTCCTTACTCCTCTTTTTCTTTCTTTTTTTCTTTTTTTTGAGTTGGAGTCTCACTCTGTGATCCAGGCTGGAGTGCAGTGGTGTAATCTTGGCTCACTGCAACCTCCGCCTCCCAGGTTCAAGCAGTTCTTCTGCCTCAGCCTCCTAATTATCTGGGACTAGAGGCATGCACCACCACGCCTGGCTAATTTTTGTATTTTTAGTAGAGATGAGGTTTCACCATATTGGCCAGACTGATCTTGAACTCCTGACCTCATGATCCGCCTGCCTCAGCCTCCCAAAGTGTTGGGATGACAGGCGTGAGCCACCATGCCCGGCCATGGTCTCTTTTTCAAATGCCATTTTTACCACATTGTTCCTCCTGAAGAACAACACCTCTTATAGGCATAGGACTCCAGTCCCCTCCAATTCGGTCTTTGAAGCAACCTCCCTTTTCTGCTCTCAGGGTCAAGCCGCCTCCCCTCCATACCTCTGCTTTGTCCTTGAGCCATCGCTGCCAGATAGAAAGCCCTTGTCTCACCTCTCTTCTTTTTTCAGGCTCAACCATTCAAAATTCATGCTGCTCCTTCCTCTGGGAGCTTCCTCTGATTTACCCAACCCTACAGATCACTCAGCTCGTGTGGGCTCAGTTTGTGTCGTATGATTTGACTTTTGCTCACACGTGATTTTCTAAACATTCTTTTAGCCCTGTGGCAGGGACTGGATCTTCTGTCTTCGCCTGCACTTAGTGGAACATGCTGTTTAAAGGAGGCAATCTGGGGAGACTATCCCTTGACCAAGAGTCCCTCACCTTATTGTTTGCCTTCCTAGGCCCTTGTCTAGCAGCAGAAGCTCCTCGAGGAGCAGCTCGCCCTTCAATGAAGCATCTTATTTTAGATGTAGCAGGGGTCCCTACCTCCCACCATACCCAGGGAAAGGTTTCAGCTAGTGCCTGCAGGATACTAATTCTTCAGGACGCTTGGCTTTTCTATTCAGGTATAAGTGCTCTTGTTCTTCAATTTGGCAGGGGCCTTACAGCCAAAAGAAACATGTGCAGGGAGTAAGTCAGAGCGTTGGGTCAGTATCTCTGCAGTGAACTGGGGTTTTTCTTCTAGTTTATTTTTCTATGCACACCTATAGACAGATGCCCAGGCTATGTCCCCACCGCCACGCTGGTGTGGTTCTAGGTATGTCCTAGGAGGCCCAGAATCTAAGATGTCTGAGCTGATGTCACTGGTGGGGAAATGCTTAGAAAGAAAGGGCAATCCTGAATTTGCTTCAAGGTACAGATTTGCTCCCATGTTTCTCTTTTATTTTCCTTTGGTTTCTGTTCCCTCTGCATTTATGTGTGTGCTCAGCAGTGGAGATATAAAATAAAGAAGGAAGATCCTGTCTGTTCTGAGAGTCTCACAGTCTGGAGGAACTTCCTTCCTCACTAGTGGGAAGTCTCTTAGAGGGTCCCTGGACTCACGCTCTTCTCTCTTGCTCTCCAAATTTTGAGGTTAAAGACCACTTTAAGAATCTTATGAAAGTTATGGATTCTCTCTCCTTGCCCCAAATGCAGACATATTCAATACTTTGCATAAAACTTCAGGGGGTTTATAGACCCAGTGAAGCCCATCCACAAAACCCACAAGCTCCATTAAAAAAGAAAAAGTCAGTAAGGATGAGAAGGGGGAAGAAACTTAAAATGAAATACAAATTGAAACAAATGCATCCTTTTATGGCTCATGAATGTGATGATTGGTTTTCACACACATGTGAGATGTGCCTCCCGCAAACCTTAAGACATCAGCACATTACCTGTCTGACATGAAAAAAGAAAGAAACAACTGATCCTAACTCTATTTAAAATAAATAATATTACCACACTAAAGCGAGGATAAAACCAAACAGACAAGTTCAACAAATATTTAATTCTAGTTAGAAGGAGTTTTTTCTGTAGTGTTATTGGTTAGCAATTCTGAAATACCTTTTGTGTGCTGTAGAGTTGAGCAAATGAGTATATGTACTGAGCATATTGGAAGCTAGTTCTTGCTGTTGGAGAGGAGAGTTATAAATATGGAGAAAAGGAGGACTAAAACGAATTTTGTGGTGGCGAGTTGGAACTGGAGGTATCTATATGAATTCATGATTTTGTGTGTGTGTGTGTATGTGTGTGTGTGTGTGTGTGTGTACAGATGTAGAAATAAAGATAAAATATCTATATTTCTTAACTATCTGCTAAAGGGCTTAGAAAGTAGACACTACAGTAGCACTGAGCACACTAGCACTCAGATCTTGATTTCTAAATACCATTTTGTACTGAAAAATAAACTAGGGCTCCTTGGAGAAATGGCTAATTCTAAGGCTGAGAGAGAGAAACTACAAGATAAGCTTAGAATATCGTGTTGTGCCAGAGAGCAAGGAAGTGCCTTTTAAAAAATGGAGATATGAGAAAAGAACACAGGAATCAGAAGGGGCCCCCATTGGCCAAATCTGGGACTATTTGAAAATCAGAATAAATAATGGTAATTCTTTATTACCATTACAGTGGTATTATACCACAATATTACAGTTGTAATATCACTATAAAATAGTCATAGAATAAAATAATCTATGAGTTCATACTAATATAAATAAATAAATAAGGGAGAAGGGATAGCTGTGTCTTATAGCAGAATATCAACTAATAAATATAGAAGAAATGATGGAGTCAGAATATCATCATTGTACAACCATGATCTAGACAAGAATTATCAATGGATGCTAAAACTAGTGGGTAGAAGTTTGATAAAGAAGAGGATATGTCTGGCAGAAGACTTTTCTATACAGTGAGAAAAAAAAAAGATAAAAGAAGAGGATATGTACCTAGATTCAGAGCACCTCCAAGCAAATAATTTATTGATTACAAAGGGAAAAATAGTAACTACATGGTGAGTTAATCTGGTGAACACAACCATAGCCATTTAATCACAGTTAACAATACCAGTAAAGAGCTGCACTGACCTCACATGCCTTGAAAAGGACTCCATATCATTTCTATGGTACACCTGCCAAAACTATATAACCTGAATCTAATTATGAGGCAGCATCAAACAAACCAAACTGAAGGGCATTCTACGTAACAACCAGCCTGTAATCTCAAAAAAAAAAAAAAAAATCAATTTCGTGAAAGATAAGGGAAGGCTGAGAACCTGATCTAGATGAAAGAAGATTAAAGAGATATGAACAGTAAATGCAATGTGTGATCTTGAATTGGATTTTGGATCAGAAAAAAACAGCTACAATGAAGGACATTATTGGAGCAAATGGTGAAATTTAAGTATAAATTATAGATCAGATAAGAATTTTGTATCAATGTTACAAATTCCCTGATTTCGTTAAATGTGTTGGGATTATGTAAGAGAAAATTCTTAGGAAATACACACTGACATATTTATGGATAAAGGGGGCATAAATAGTTCAAGAAAAAACATGTGTATGCATATCTATATGGATAGGTAGAAAAATGATAGATCAGCCGGGCGCAGTGGCTAACACCTGTATTCCCAGCACTTTAGGAGGCTGAGATGGGCAGATCATGAGGTCAGGAGTTCCAAACCAGCCTGGCCAACACAGTGGAACCCCATGTCTACTAAAAATACAAAAAATTAGTTGGGCATGGTAGTAAGTGCCTGTTATCCCAGCTACCTGGAAGGCTGAGGCAGGAGAATTGCTTGAACCCGGGAGACAGAGGTTGCAGTGAGCTGAGATAGTGCCACTGCACTCCAGCCCCAGTGACAGTGCAAGCCTCTATCAAAAAACAAAAACAAAGCAGAACAATAAATCAAATGGGGCAAAATGTTAGCAATTAGTGAATCTGGGTAAAGAATATACTGTTTTTGCAACTTTTCCTTAAAGTGTAAAATTATATAAAATTTTAAAATTTGATAAAAAGAATTTTTTTTGCTCTAAGCTGGAACTCTTTTTTTTTTTTCTTTTTTTTGGAAACAGAGCCTCACTCTGTCATGCATGCTGGAGTGCAGTGTGCAACCTCAGCTCACTACAATCTCTGCCTCCCGGGTTCAAGTGATTCTCATGCCTCAGCCTCCTGAGTAGCTGAGACTATAGATACGTGTATATAGATATGATATAGATATGTGCCACTGCACCTGGCATTTTATTTTAAAATGTTTGTATTTTAGTGGAGATGAGGTTGCACTATGTTAGCCAGACTGGTCTCAAACTCCTGACGTCAGGTGATCCGCCCACCTCAGCCTTAAAAAGTGCTGGGATTACAGGCATAATCCCACTGAGCTCAGCAAAACTGGAATTCTTATACATTGCTGGAGGGAATACACATTGATATGACCTCTTTGGAACTTTAGTAGTATCTTCTAAGGCTGTACACATATATCCCTATCACCCAGCAAGTTTGCTTTCATATTTAACCAATGAAAAACAGTGCTTCTTTTCACTAAAGGACAGGTACAAGAATGTTTATAGTAGTAAAAACTGGAAAAAGTGAAACACTGGAAGCAACCTGTGATGGTTAATTTTATGTTGACTTGGCTAGGCAATGGTGCCTAGTTGTTTGGTCAAATATTAGTCCGGATGTTGTTGTAAAATATTTTGTAGATATGATCAACATTTACAATCAACTAACTTTAGGTAAAGAGAATTATCCATAATGTAGATGGGCCTCATCCAATCTGTTGAAGGCCTTAAAAGCAAAAACTGAGGTTTCCCAGAGAAGAAGGAATTCTGCCTTAAGACTGTAACACAGAAACCCTGCCTGAGTTTCCAGCCTGCTGCTCCACAGAGGAGAAGGACTTTTGGACTTGCCAGCCCCCAAAACCATGTGAGTCAATTTCTTTAAAAAAAAAATCCCTCGTCTCTCCCATATACATATAATTGGTTATATATAATTATATATATAACATATATAATTGGTTCTGTTTCTCTGGAGAACTGTGACTAATATACAACCCAAATATGTTTGGTTTGTGTGTTAGTCAATGAGAGAATGGATACATAAAATGCATAAATATTCAAACTACACAGCAATGGAAAAGAACAAAATGGCTATATGCACAAACATAAATGAATCTTACAGACATAACGTTGAGTCAGACACAACATTATGTCTGACTCATAAAACAAAAGAATATATACTGTATGAATTAATTTTTACAAAGTTCAGGAACAAGCAAGACTAATCTATTATGACAGAAATCAGAATATTGGTTACCTTTGAGGGATGATATTAATTATGAGGGGATACAAAGGAGTCTTCAGGGGTTTTGGAAGTTTGTGTCAGCATGGTAGTTATGCAGGAGCAAAGATACGTCAAATTTCATACAGCTGTGCATTTTATGGATGTTGTTTTTTAAAGAGGTTAAAAAAAGAGTTCTTATTCTAAACACCTTCTCCATTCCCTCTACTGCTAAGCTGTAACCTCTGTACAGTAGATTTCTATATCCATATTACAGATCCGGAAACTCTGCTCAGGCCTCAAATACATGTTCATAACTATATTTCTTATTCCTATCCAAAAAACTTGTTTTCTTAGAATTTGCAAGCCACTCAAGAGTCCTCCTTCTCTGTAACCCCAAATACAATCTGATGGCCAAGTGCAGCTGATCAACTTCCTAAATATCCCTCCACTTTGTCTCTTCCTCTCCTTACCGTCACTGCCTTTGTTTAAGCACTGTAATTTCTGCTTGAGTTGCATCATCACCTGGGTGACAGCAACACCTAAATTAGTGTTTGAATAACTGAGGACTGCAGCTTTGCCATGATGAGACATAAAACTGACCATCACATAGGTCTAGCATCTACTCCAGTGCCCCCATCTGCTCAATGTTTGTGAAATGAAACAGCTCATTTCTAACCCCAGTATCATAATGCTCCAGACAAGTCTTGGTGTCTGACCATGGGAAACAAGTAGTTATCATGCATCTGTTATCAGTACTGCAGTGCAGACAGAGGGTGACTCCTGAAAGACATGATTCTCGGCTCTAATCTAACTAGGGAGAGAAAACACAATCAGATGAGTGCAAGACAACCTAAAGGTTAAGTTCCCACATTAATGTCTAAACCATTATCAGGTGCTTTTCGTCTTCTTGCAACAATTTTTCTCAGGTTCATCTTTGTTTAGATAATGACAATAGCCCCTCTGCTGGAGTCCCCGTCTCCATCTCAGGCTCTCCCTGCTCCAGGGTCTCCTGTAACTGGGCTACTAGTTGAATCATCTTCAGGTATTACTTTAGTCATCTCCCTCCCTGCTCAAGAACCACAAGAGCTCCTCATTAGCTGCCAAGTCAAGTCTAAACTTCTCTGCCTAGCTTTCAGGAACTCCTTGCTCTGACCCCTCCCAGGGTGACATGACAGCTGTCTTAATATTTTTGAAGGGCTGTCAGAGAGAAGGATTAGTCTGATTGTGTGTTGCCCCAGCAAGCAGAAGGTACTATCATAGGTGGAAATTACAGAAAGATTTAGGTGCCTTGAAGTGTAAACATTTTCCTTTCTACTTAGTGTATGAATGTGGGTGGCAGAGGTGGTGGTGGCAGTGGTGACAATGCGTGGAATACTTTGTGTGACTCCAACAGAACTTGTGCTGTACTCACCATGAGTCTAAGTTTGCAGGAAGTAACAAAATACTGCACAACCAGTATTTTGATATATACATCATTATTTTTTCTATGTATAATTTTTTTGTAATTTTCAAAAATGAGATTTCACTATAATCAATTTCTTTGACATACAATGTCTGTCTTTTCACATTAAATTTTCTTCTGTCACTGCAGTGTAAATGACCATGCAACATTTCATTGTATGAATGTTTGATAATATCAATAGCTTATTCAATAAGTCCCCTGTGGCACTTTTTTTTTTTTTTTGAGGCAGAGTCTTGATCTGTCACCCAGGCTGGAGTGTAGTGGCAGCATCTTGGCTCACTGTAACCTCCACCTCTCAGGTTCAAGTGATTCTTGTGCCTCAGCCTCCTGAGTAGCTGGGACTACAGGTGCATGCCACCACCCTCAACTAATTTTTATATGTTTAGTAGAGATGGGGTTTCACTGTGATGGCCATGCTGGTCTCAAACTCCTGGGCTCAAGTGATCTGCCTGCCTCAGCCCTCTCGAAGTGCTGGGATTACAGGCTTGAGCTACCATGCCTGGCCCCCTGTGGCACCTTTATAATAATTTATTATCAGAAACATTGCTCTGGGTAGGTAAAATCTGAATGATCAAAAGGAGAGTAGATAGGTTGGATGGAGAGAAAGTTCCGAGTTGTGAGACAGTCTGACACACCTCCTGACAGGCACCGAAGAGACCTGGCCTGGAGACCAGGATGCAGGTTAGAGGATAGTGGGACTGAGGCTGGCCCTGAGAACATCTAGAGCTAGGAGGCTTCTTAGAGATCATCTTGCTTTGCATCCCTCCAGGAGCTCAACTTCACTGTACAGGCATCCCTGGCAGGCCTGACCAGCCCCAGCTCCTGTATTTGAGAGCTCACTGCTGTGGAAGGCTGTCCGTGTCATTGCTGCAAAGCTCTGCTTGCTAGAAGGTCAAGTTCTCTGGGTAATGGGATTCGAAGTATTTTCTTTTTATCTATGCTTTCTAAATTTTACAAAATTAGTATGATTCAACTTTTATTGGCTTTATGAAACTATTTTTTAATTCATCAAAGCCACCTTCTTCTCTGTTTACTCTGACCTACGCTTATCTTTCCTGTCTCTAAATCTCATTGTTGATTCTGTATAATCCAGTACATGTCTACATACTGTCTGGTGTTATTACAAGTTTGTTTCACTCATGTTGGTCTTGGCTTACCTATGAAGACAATTTTCTTCGGGCCAAATTGTGACTTATTTTCTAATTTTCCCTGACACATAGCACTGTGCAGGAATTGGCCACTTGATGATGGCTTGGTACTGGATCCTTCAGGTGTCACATGAACTAACTGGCTTTCCACAGGGGCTCTGGACCTGGGGATGCCCTCAAACACCCACAGTTCTCCTGGGCCTGCTGAGCCCCATGGAGATGATCCAGTCACTGGCATTGCTAATGATCAACCTCTCACATTATTCTGCCTCTATCTCCTCTTTGACCTCTAGCTACTGGGCCAAGATACCTGCAGAACCTAATGGTCTGTCCAAATCACAAACTAAATGTCCTCCAGTAGCTAGGGCACAATCGGAGGCTGGAAGATCACTTTTGTATTTTTTTTTTTTTTTTGAGGCGGAGTTTTGCTTTTGTTGTCCCAGCCGAAATGCAATGGCGCGATCTTGGCTCACCGTAACCTCCACCTCCTGGGTTCAAGTGATTCTCCTGCCTCAGCCTCCTGAGTAGCTGGGATTACAGGCGCCCATGACTATGCCCAGCTAATTTTGTATTTTTAGTAGAAACAAGGTTTCTCCATGTTAGTCAGGCTGGTCTCAAACTTCTGACCTCAAGTGATCCACCTGCCTCTCAAAGTACTGGGATTACAGGTGTGAAGCACCACATCTGGCACTTTTGTATTATTTTCGCGTTATTTGTGAACAGCATTAGAGCTGAGGTAGTCTCTAGCAGCTACCAATCTTTAAGAAATTACCCCGCATTCTATTCTTGAAAAATGAGCGTTATTGCCCTCATGCCTACTGTGTGCCAGACAGCTCTGTAAAGGTGGCTGCAGGGACTAGGTCCTGATAGCCATCTCTTTGCTCTTTCACTCAGTCCATACTGGGAGGCAGCTACTCAGTTACATATTTACTAGCAAACCCTCTGAAATGACCTCTGCAATGATATCATCACACTCTTTTTACTCAGCAACCACCACTTAGCACTATTAAAATCTCTCCTCTCCATGTTAAATCAAAGAGGCAGCACAGCCTACTTAAATAAAGCTTAGAACAGGAGACCCTGCTGGTTTCTTGACAGTTTTTTTTCAAGTGCATTCAGACATGATTCTCCATAGATATTGAAGGGCTGTCAGGTGGGAGGAGGACAAGATCTATTCTGTGACTGAATCCTATTGCTTCTACAGTCCGAACATGGCTGCCGGCTCCATGCCACTGGCCTGCTCCAGACCACCATGCACTTGCCTGGATTAGAGCCCGAACATGGCTTCCAGCTCCATGCCACCGGCCTGCTCCAGACCACCATGCACTTACCTGGATTACCACAGCAGCCTCCTAACCAGTTGGCCTGCCTGTCCAGTCTTGCTCCTCTAATCCTTTCTCCAGAGAGCCTAAGTGTTCTGTTTAGATCACAGAACACCTCTACTTAAAACTCCATAATGCTTTTGCACGGACCTTCAGGATAAACCTAAACTCTGTAGCACTGCTTTTAAGACTCAGCCTCTGCTTGGCTCTCCAGCTACATGCCTTGCCCAGATTGTTTCAGTCCTACCAAACCACTTGCACACCAAATCCCAAATACTTTTTAATTCTCTTACTTCCAGGTCTTTGCCTAGGACATAACCCCTCCCCTCTTTGCCAAGTTAGCTCATTTGCCTTCCAGGTGTCACCTCAGATGTCATTTCCTCCAAAAGTCTACCCTGGTCACCCAAGGCTACACTGGGTATCCTTCTGTCTTCTGAGTATTCTAGGTTTATCTTTATCTTCTCTCCTGTCATTTTATCTTTTAATTGCCTGTTTCCATGTATCTTCTTCTCCAGACAATAAGCTCCTTAGGACTGGGATTATTTTATGTATCATTGTATTTCCGACACCAGTGCTTGCCACAGAGACACTCAATAGTTAATGAATAAATGACAAATGACAGAACAAGGATAGGTGGAAGATTCACAGGGGTACATTTCCATGTACTAAAGAACTTGCTAATAACTGACAATATCTAAAAAAAAAAAAAGGAACACATTGACCCACCAAGCATAGGAAAAGTCCCACCTCTGAGTCTCCAAGCAGAGCCCAAGTGCTCATCAGGCAGGGAGCTTCCTCAGTAGATGGCAGGTTGGAGAACATCCCTTCCACTCATTTGCTATCTATAGAAAGCCACGCTTAGATTCATTTGTGAGGTCAAAAGACTTCGGCTGGGGTCCCAGTTCTGCACTGACTGAGGCCTTGGACCAGCCACAGCCTCTGAGCTTTCTTGCTTGTGAAACAGAAATGACACCTGCATTGCCTACTTCAGAGATTTTGTAAGGTTCAAATGAGATCACACATGCTTAAGTACTCTATGAAAGCCTTAAAATAAAATGAAATGTATTATTTACCATGCAATCTTCAGGACTTGCAGCCTCACTGAATAACTTCAGTTTCACAACTAAAATGGAAAACGAAGTGCCACACGTAAACCACAGCTGCAGGCAGAGCTGTGAATTAGAGCAGAGATCTATGTCTTCTGCACTGAGCTACTGCCCTAGGGAAGATACTGGGGTTCAGGAGCATCTGGTTGGTTGGGATCTGTCAAAGGCTTGTTGTTCTAGATATCAGGGAGACTCCTTGGGGCCTACTACTAATGTCTTAAATCATCATGAAAATTAGCAGAAAATAAAAACTACAGACATAATAAACCTTCCCTTTGGGTCCACTGATTTAAGCTTCAAGGAAAGTCAAGAACAGTTAACAGCATTTCACTTCCCCTTTAGCAAGACAAACTCAGTGAAACCATTTAAAGGCTTTTTATTAGGAACCAGGGGAATGAGCTGCTTATCCCTCTATAACAGTCTAGAGCAGGTCGTCAGGCCCAGGATGGAGAGAGGTTATCAAAGGTGCTGTGGTGTGCTTTGCTGCACGTGCTTAGGGCCTGGAAGGAAAGGTGGTGGCAACGGAGGTTGGCAGGAACTGGTGTTAGCCCAAACACCAAAATCCTGAGGGAGAGCCCCTCTACCTTCCTTCTAACTCCACTTGAGGCTGGAGCACGCCAGGAGACAGAGAATGTGAGCAGGACGCAGCAGTGTCATCCGAACCTCTGGCTTCGTTCAGTGCTACTTCACTTGCCGGCCCTCCACTCTTCTTGCCGTTTAGTGATTAGGTATTTGAAGAACTCATACACAGACCACGCGATGGCTGTGGAGGGGATCTGGTAAATTACTCTAGCCTGCACCCCTCGGAAGTAGGCGGTCACCCCACCTACTTGATATACCGTCCTGAAGGCACTAGCCATGCCTGTGATATGTCCTGTAATGTGTGAGTTCAAAGCCAAGGACTCCTGGGTGTTGAGCAGTGTTTTGCAAACGTCCAGTGGGGTTGTGGCTGCGGCAGCTACAGCTCCTGCGCAAGCTCCAGAGAGGACATGGGAGCTTGGGTTGTACCGTCTCTGGGGGTTAAAGTGCTCCTGCAGGAATTCATAGGTCATGAAGTGAATGGCTTGGAAGGGAACGTTCATGGTCAGCTGGGTGGTGTAGCTGCGGTAAAAGGCCCCAGCCCCTTCATTTTGCCACACTGCCCGTACACAGTCTGTCACCCGGTGGTATGGTGAGTTGTACATCTGCATCCTCTGCTTGACCACTGGTAGTGCCATCAAAGAGGAAGGAAATGGTGACAGCAGCCAATCAGTAATGGAGAGTGTCCAGATTCAGAGTCCCAAGTCAGCAAATCAGCCAATGGAATAGAGAGAGAAAACGGTATGAGTGAGCTGCTGGCTAACCTGAGAAGTCAGTTTCCCTTTTTTGAGGGGAGGGAGTAGGCAGAGGGTTGGTAACCAGTCAAAAAACAATAAACCCACTTTCATCAGGACTTCTGTAAAGCCAGCCAATTCACACATAGGACATATCTATGGTTTGGGAGCTCCAGAGAGTCTTCTTAAACTAAGTACCTATCTCTGATCTTACCCTCTTACAATTCCCAACAAGAAATGACTCCGGGACAGTAAACATCATCATGAACACAGGCCCCTAACAATCCCAATCCTCAGGAACAAAAAGCACCTAACTCTTGATGTGAGATGGTGATCCTCCTAGAGGGGAGGAGAGAGAAGTGCTACCAAAGAAAAGATTCTTAGCCAAAGAGTTGGCTTTAGTTTACAGATACCTCCCATTCCGTCAAGTAGATAACACGGTGTACGCTCTGTGGAGCTTCAGCTTAGCTTTGGCCCCTTCCACCCCATTGCCTTGCCCAGACAGAAAATGAACGTGGCAACAATGCTATCCCCTCATATTTTTTCATCCTCACACGGAGAATGTTTTTGGAGAATTTTCCTACAACTGAAAAGCTAAGATCCCAGCAGAAATGCAGGGACTGAGTTCTACAGTTTAACCTTTCATTCCTATCTCGACTAGCTTAATTTCAATAAGAAAGGAATTTTTTTTTTTTTTTTGAGACAGAGTCTTGCTCTGTCTCCAGGCTGGAGTGCAGTGGTGCAATCTCAGCTCACTGCAACCTCTGCCTCCTGGGTTCAAGCGATTCTTCCGCCTCAGCCTCCCGAGTAGCTGGGACCACAGGCACATGCCACCACACCCGGCTAATTTTTGTATTTTTAGTAGAGACGGAGTTTCACGATGTTAGCCAGGATGGTCTCGATCTCTTGACCTCCTGCTCCACCCGCCTTGGCCTCCCAAAGTGCTGGGATTACAGGCGTGAGCCACCGCACCTGGCCAAGAAAGGCAATATATTTAAGAGTCAATTCCGGCAAATCATAGGGGGCACACAAAAAAAAGAATCCATCTTCACCTCTTTGAAGAAAAATCAATCTGCTAAACTTTCAGGACAGATCAAATCTACTGCAAAGGAGACTTCCACCAGGAAAACCCAAGAACAGGCCACAGGGAGCCATATCTTTTTTCAGGGAAGCCCCAAAGATTAATGAAATCCCAGTAAATCTGCTTCCGGTCCAACGGGTGAGGGGGTGGGGTGCCTCCTAAGTACTGAAAACAGGGAGGGAGCACCCTCTAGTGGTAAAATAGGGTAACAGGAATTCCCACCAAAACTGATGTGCATTCTTCTACAAACTGGAACTATAGATGCAGCTGCCCAAACAGGGATAGGCTGAGGAATCATTACCTTCCGCAGGGTTCATGGCTGCATCATGAAGTAATGTTGCCACGCACCCAGCTGCACCTGCAAACAAACAAACAAACAAAATAACTGCCACGTGTAAGGCCAAGAGAGGGTGACCAACTCATTGAGGTCTTCCAGTGAAGGGGAGTGGCTATGCTACATCACAGTGGGGAAAGGGAACATTAAGAGCTAGTCCAAGAGATGGGGACCCACTGCTCCTAAACTCCTGTTTAAGAAAGGAGGGTATCTGTTCCCACCAACTTTGTAAGGTCACCAATGTATTCCACATCTATGATAGGAAGGCCAGAAAGAGCAGCTCAGATCTTATCAATAAACATCTTTCTGGGAATAAATGCAGCTCACGGCCCAGATAGGAAGCAGATACCCTGCTACGTAAGGATCCCAGCACATCACCTGCCGCCAGTGGAAGGAGAATATGGGGGCCAGGTAGTCAGATCTCATAGAATCTCACCACAGAATCCCATCTCTGTCCTGCTGCCAGACATTGCAGATTCTAACATTTGTCTAGAAAGATCTTTCATTCAGGTCCTAAACTACTCTACCCCTCACCCTCTCCACACTCAACTTGGTTTCCAGGCAGTCCTGAAGCCCTAGGCTGCTATCCTTCCTCTTACTTCCACACAACCTTCTGATTTCTTCATGTAGTTCCTTGGCCCCACCCTCACCCACTTTGTCATGAGGCTTTGTCATATTCTCAACAACACAAATTGCCTCTGGTGAGTTGGGATCCTGAAAAGGTGAGGCGAAGAGCAGGGGCTTCACTAGTATCTTCCTTAAGTGGCTGGCTGGGTCACCACCAATCCTGCCCTGAGGAGCAGGACACCACCCACCTATCAGACATACACTGGGGGTAGTTCAGTGTGTCTCCACATTACCAGGGCATTGGAAGTTGATGCCAGGGAGATGAGAGGAACAAGTCAAGCTGGTGGGTAAGGGAGGATGATACTGTAACCCTTTGTTGAGGTGCCCCAAAGGAAAAAGTGGGGTTGAAGCAGCCGGTTGTCTGAGGACATCAGGTTTGGAAGTCCCTCCCTTATAATCTGGCCTATCCCAGCCCAAAGCTTCAGCTCCAAACCATGCTGAGACTGGAAAGCACTGACAGCAGCAAAGCCCAAAGAGTCGGGAAAGTGGGGGAACCAGCACAGGAAGGCTCAATACCATTGGCAATATGGCTATTGCCCCCAGGGTGGATTACATCACTCAGTGTCTTTTTTAACTTTTCGTAGCAGGCAAAATAAAGGGCGTGGGCAGGCCCTGCGCCTGTTGCTGTGACGTTCAGCCCCCGCATGGGCCTCCATAGGCCCTCCGTTCTTATAATCCTCCAGAGGGCCTCCAACACATTGCGATAGCGGGCAGCTGGGTCAGGCTGTAGACTCTGCATCCGGGTCTGAAATTACAGCAAGGAGAAGCGCAATGTCAGCAAAGCCAACTTCTTGCCCCACCTCAACACAAAGGCTTTGGGCACTGGGCAGACCTTCTACATGGAGCTGTGCCAATCTGTGAGAGGGATATTCAGCTTATGTCCAAATCTATAGCTGATCTTTCTTCTCAGCCTTGGAACTTTCTTTTTTTAGTCATCTATGACCCTAAGAGTGGAACACCATTATTTTCCCTGAAAAAATAATGCTACCACTTGCTAAGTGTCTTGGTACTCCAAAATGATTCAGAGCCTCAGCAACAAATATCAAGCCTGTGTTTCAGAAGTTGCTTTTTTGCCTTAATACACTCAAGCCGACAGTTCTTTATAAATGGATTCTAAATTCAAGTATTGACTGTCTATGACATACTTTATGCTTTATACCTAAAGACCGCGCCCAGCCCTGCTTCGTGACCACACACTGAGGGGTGGCTAATTTTTTGATATTTTTTCAGACTATCTGGCAATGGCAGCTGGGTCTACACCAAGTCTTGGCATTCTTAATAGATGCTGCTTTTATTTCTTGGGAAAGAAAGTTTACCCTGAAACTGCAAAGGTGGGAGTGTCTAGCTAGAAACCAATCTAGTCTCCAATCCTGAAGTGCCCTTCCAGATTTCTAATCTATGTTTATTCAATCTCAAAATTGGCATTAGCAAATAAAATAAGTCTCAGTGAAACATGATCCTTGGAATCTCTCTAAAGGATTCAATGATTGGAATAAAAGTGTAGGGTAGATACGTTGTATGATGTTCCTGGACAGTTTTGTTGAAATTTGGGAAATTAATCTTATTTGAAACACCTCCTTAAATTAGACCTTTTCTGAAGAGTGTGTATCCTCAGCAAAGTCTCTCATCTACTGACCCATTTCATGGTAAAGTAACACGGAAACTAATGGTTAATATAAAATCAATGTCTAGTGCCTGACACACAATAAGCACTTATGATTTGTTTGCTGAATTAATGAATGAATCTTTTGTCACATAACTGTATCAGTTACAATCACTGGTGAGCCAATAAGGGCAAGTGATGTCCAAGTATAATTTAAATTTCTGCTTCAGTCTAATCACTGGATTCCATTTGGACTTAAAAGCTTGAACCTTTTGCTGGGCACAGTAGTTCACGCCTGTAATTCCAGCACTTTGGGAGGCTGAGGTGGGCAGATCACCTGAGGTCAGGAGTTCGAGACCAGCCTGGCCAATACGGTGAAACCCTGTCTCTACTAAAAATACAGAAAAATTAGCCATGCATGGTAGCGTGCACCTGTAACCCCAGCTACTCGGGAGGCAGGAGAATCGCTTGAACCTGCAAGGAGGTTGCAGTCAGCCAAGATCACGCCATTGCACTGCAGCCTGGGCAACAAGAGTGAAACTCTGTCTCAAGAAAAAAAAAGAGAAAAAAAAAAAAGCTTGAACCTTCCTCTTGGCCAGCTGGAATCCAAGAGTAATACCTTTTCTCAAGAGCATGGGAGAAAAGAAACTAACCAGATGAACAGGTCCTGGTTAGCTGCAAGAAATCCACATTCCTCTGGTTATTTTCTCTTGCCTTCTACCAATAAAAAACCAGAAGCTTAAAAGGTTAGTTACTGGATGTGTACAGTATTACTTATCACAATTTGACACATTCTTTCCTACTCCCCCCCACTCCCCACCCCCAAACCTCATGTATTTCCAATAAAGGATTTGTTTACTGATTTTTGTATCACACAAGGCATATAAAATCCATCAGAAGAGTTATTCATAGAGACTACAGGTCAAATACTGGCTATAGCTACTAATAAGCAAAGATAAACTGAGCCTCTTGGCTTAACGTGGTTCCACACATTTATTCAAAACTAATCTTGTATAGGGGAATGTTCAGAAATTACATTGCTCTGCTGCAGTCAATGGTGTATTTGACCACGAATTCTGAAAGGTTTGGCTTTGGAGGCCTGGAACTCTTCATCCCCCAGAGAAAACTGGAATCTGGATAAGCTACTTTGAATATTCTATACACATATCTAAATCTAACTCAACGATTCTAACTCAACGAAAACATACCCTTAGGGAGAGGACCTGGGCATAAGCTATGCCAAATATAAAAATGAATTTGTGGGCCAATAAATCTGCCTTTTACAGAAAGATGAAATATCTAAGTAAGAATTTCTGAAAAACCTCAATATGCAAAACCTCTACCTGGCTTTGGCAAAAAGCCAAACAACCCAGTAGAGAGGTAAGTGGTTTGGTAAAAGACAAGTCATGTTTGAGTCAAAAAGCCTGAGTCTGAGCCTCAGCTTTGCTAGTTGTGTGATCTTGGGTATGTCACTCAACCTCTCTAAGCTTCAAAATCGTCATCTATAACATGAGGCCAAGAATGGCTGGCTCATAGGGCTGTTGTGGGGATTAAAAGAGATAAGGCATGTAAAAGTAATTGGTAATTTATAAAGTGCTATAAAGATTTGTTGTATTCAAAATGATTCTAAGACATATTTGTCCATACCTAAGAATTTACAGATCATGGTAGCATTGCCTCCAGTATAAGTCATTTCACAAATATACATGGGCAACTAACTGTCCTTAGCCACTAATAAATCGGGTTAATTTTGTATTTTTTGTTTTTCTTTTAAAGTTTCTCTATGGTTATAGTAATTTACATGTCCCACTATTAATCTGAAGGTCATATGTTCAGGGATAAGCTTTACTGTGAAATTTTGTGCCTTGCCCAGTTCTTGTAATCTGCTTTTGGGAAGCTGTATGGAAGGCTTGAGAGTCTGTTACACTGAGTTCAAATCATAACTGTGCCACTTAAACTCTGCGACCTTGGACAAGTTATATAACTGTTCTCTAAGCCTCCTTTCAACTGTAAAATAATGAAAATGCTTTCTACTTCATGAAGTTGCTTCACAGAGTAAATGAATAAATGTATGTAAGGCACTTCAGATAGTGTTTGGCACACAAGATCACTGAATACTTATTAGATGCAAGAAAATCAAATAAGCTAATGTCCTCATTTCCTAACCTTTCACAGGTGAATATGTATAGATACTGTTTACATCTGGAAATTGGAGATTTACCCAACTCTGCTCTTCCCCTTTTTATTATATAAGTGGATATTTGCTCCACCACTTCAGAACCAACAACAGCAGCTTGATGATAGGTGGGTACTTAGCTAGATGATTTTGAAAAGGGTTCCAGCTGTTTTGGGTTGCAGAAATCAGTCCCCACAGATAAAGTCTGGCGCTTGCCTCTGAGGCCCCGAAAAGGAAACTGGGATTTATCCGGGTTCCCAAGCCTCTCCATTATGACCATGAAAATAGCTGGTTGAATAAACCATGGCCCAACAAGGCTATGCTGACTTCTCATGGTCCCTCTCAAGGATATTTAAAGTCAACTTGACCTGATAAGTTGCTGGGGATGGACAGGCTTGCATGCCAAGAGGCAATGTCGGCTTTCATTTCCAAACATTGTGGTTGCCCTTTAGGCTCCAACTACATGGATACCTGCCTCCAGTCTTAAAGACTGGGCTGCTTTTCCTCCCCATCATCCACTTATTAAAAGAAGGATAGCTGCCAGGGACAAGCAGACTGGGAAGCCCTTTCTGAAGGAAGGGATTTGAACTTTACTTTCATGCTGCACAAAAGCATTTAACATACTCACTGACACAAATCATACTGGTCTCACCTAGTTCTTCCCTTTAAGTCATTTAAATCCCAGTATTAAGTGAAAATGAATACAAGTCTTCGAAATAAGCTTTTGTATTGTTGACAACTCCTCAGCATTTTTTTCTCAAAACATTATTTCCTTAATGTAGGGCTTTCCGGCGTAACTGCAATGTTGTATGACTAATTTTTAAAAAACAAAAATTCCAAAGTTATGTAAATGAGTAAGAACTGTTCTTCAAAATAGTTACCTTGGAAGGCTACAATTGACTTATTCCAGCAATTCTGTGGTTATGCAAAACATTTCTGGAACTTCTCTTTCAGAAGTGTTTCCTCAATGGGTTTATAGGCCTCAGGAGTAAAGCAGTCTCCTTGCTTTCCAGTCCCACATTATTTTGACACCAAGCAGTATTACCCATTTTGACCGCCCACTTTTTTCACCATATTTGATTCTGAATAGTCTCTGTTCATGCAAAATCAATTCCATCTTGTCACAGGGCAAAGATTTGCCTCCATTAAGGATATGCACCCAAATATTCTAGAAGCATTTTTAACAGGAATTTATAAAATGTTTATAGCAACAATAGCACTATGTAAATTACATGGAGTAAGGAGATAACCTCCCATTATGTAATAATGAAACGGTGGTTAAATGGATAAGTTGCAGTAATATTTCTAAGACAAACTATTACTCTGTATTTTTCAAGCCACAATAATTTTCACTGCTTTCTCTGATCTATTTTTCATTCAATACTCATCCAGAAAAACAGCATCCTAAACCCTGCACTCTACTCACAGTCTAAGACTAAGGAGGTTACTCTGCAGCTAGATTATATTAACTTTTGGATATGCGGCATTATTAACTCACAAGTCATTCAACCTAGAGTCTATACATATCATGTCTGCATCTTTTTATTTGTACTTACTCGTTTTACATTTCAGTGTTGTTACTTCTCTCTCATGGATTTTACTGTGTATTTCTATTTCTTCCAAGTGACAAGGGCATTTAACATTCTAATGTCCATTTAGTTCAAGTGCATTTACCCCATTTTCAGTGGATATGGCCCTTGTTAGGAGTTACCTTGTGCTAAAATACTCCTGCCAATTTGATGTCATTCACAAAGCTTAATGAGCACTTTCCACGTTACTAATGAAAACATGAAATGGTACTGGAACCAGAAGGAAGTAAAAGATCTACTTTGCATTTCCCAAGTTGATTCTCTCCTCCTTTTGAATACATAACACTTTCCTGATTTGAAGAGGAAACGTACAAGAAGCTGCCAGGTTACTGTTTGACTATTACCGTTAACATGTAAAGGAGGCATTGATCTCTGTCATATTTATTTCAACAGTCCCCTCTACTTCTCCCTCAATTCAGTCCTCACCTTTAGTGGCTGGCACCTTTACTAACGTATAAGAATAAGACTGTAAAGAACAATCATCTGTTTCTTTCTTCACCCAGTTTTCTTCAGAAGGACCTGATGACTTCTGTACATATTAATCATCCTGCTTGGTTGTGAATGCCATTAGTTTTACTTTCACATGGATCGTGTCCTCTTGTTGATCTCATTCCATTTTCTTCATACTTACATCTACTTTCTAAAACTGTCACTTCTTGCTAGGCAATTTCTCCCTTTTTGTCAACTTCAGGTGGCCAAAGAAATACGCTATCAGTTTCATCTCTCTTGTTTGGAGGCTGATGTGCTCCCTGCACATACAGTCCTAATCCCAGCTCAATTTTCATGTTCAGGAAATAGGTGGGGTATCATGCTTGCTTCACAGAGAAACTGAAACCTTTTCCTGAATACAATCTTTCCCATATTACTTCCAGTCTGGAACTCTGCATTCTCACCGCACAATGATTTCCAATCACTCATGTGTTAAGATTTAACATGTAAGTCTTTTATCTAGCTGAGAGATCCCAGATTCGGATTCCTGCCCCGTCAGTAAAGGAAGATACAGTAAGGAGTTTGTAAAAGCACTAGCCCAGAAAACATCACAAGTCATTAGATCCAATTCAGGGTCTGGTTCACGCCAGCTGGCTTCACCTTAATCGAGTTAGTAGCACTTACCTGAGCTTCGGGACACCCCATCCCACCCTATTCCTGTTAGGTCCCAGATGGGGTCCAAAGCTTTGGCTGACAGATGTTCGATCCTGAGTCCCGATTCAGATTTCACTGACGGTTAGAAATAGGTCCTGGTTCCTGACTGGGATCAACTCCCAGCTGGGACCTTGCTTGAATGGAGTGTCGGTTCCAATCGTGTGGTAGTGGCAGGAGCCAGAAAAGAACCCATGTCGGCTCCGGCTCTCAGCCGGGATCCTGGCTCCGGACAAGACCCAGGGGTCGGGTCAGCCCCAGGTCGGGTTCGAAGCCCAGTGCAGGTCTCACCTTGACGCAGTCGATGGGGTACATCACGCAGTGCTCCAGGATCCCTGCCACGGCGCCCGCCACCATGTGCGTGGTGACAGTGGCTCCAGCCGGCAGCGCCTCGTAGTCCGGGCCGGAGTCCGGATCTTGTCGTACCGGGGGCCTGCAGGCCCCGGCCTCCCCGCCGCCGGCCCCCCGGCCCACGCCCCGCTGCAGCCACCCGTCCAGCAGCGCCGACTCCCCGGGGCTCCGCCCGGGCCCTGCCGCCGGCCCCCCCGCCACACCACCAGCACCCCGCCCCTCCACCTCCATCCACCCGGGCCAGCTGCGGCGCCCACCCCCGCCGCCGCTGCCACCACTGCTGCCGCCGCCCCCCAGCCCCGTAGTGTCCGCCTCAGGCGCGGCCCAGAGAGCCCGGGGCCTCCGGCTCCCGCTTGGCCCCGCGGACACGCCCTTCAACCAACCATTGGTGCAGACGCTAAGTTAGGCCCACCCCTTTCCCTACATAAGAAAAATCTGCAGGTACTATTAGAGAAGTCGTCTGTCATTCCTCCGCCCTGAGGCGTTGCTAGCGCCTAGATCCCACCCCTTCCTCTTTGATCTTGGAAGCTTCTTGTTTATTGGTCACTGATTGGCCGACATGTGCGATCAACCCGCCTCTGACTTTTTAGAAGGGCGGGAGAAACTTAAGGCTGAACTTTGATAGGCTCAACCACTCTCGATACTTTGACCGCAGCCATTGGCCAGCACCACGTCGGTCCCCGATTGGCTACAGAAAGAACGAAGCGCCCAGGGACTCTAGGGGCCGACTTTGGGCCCCTCGCTGGAGACTGCAGAGCCGCGTTCCCGGGCGCTCGATCGTGTTGGGGGCGGGGCGGTGGCAGGCTTTCCTCGTCAAGCCGCTGACGATTGCCGCTACGATCCGCGCTCGAGTGCGCTCCCCAAATTCTGAGACGCATGGCTGGAGAGCTGACGGCCCGGACCCCGAGAGAGCCGTGTTCCCGCGGGATCTCGTCGCGGGCGTGAGGCGGAGCCGGCCTGGGCCGGTCATCCCCTGGCGCGACACGCAGCCTCTCCGGGAAGCCGTTGCGACATGCGGGCGGGGAACTGCCTCACCGTCCGGGGTACCGCGACGGCCCGTTAGACTCTGGTCGGGTTTGGAGTGTTGGGCCCTCGGGCCGGACCCAGTGCCCCTCAGGTCCCAGCGCCGGGCACTGAGCCTCGCATCCACAGTCGTACAGTAAACCCAGGAAGTGTTGAATGAATGAGGTCCCCCGGGTCCCGGCTGTCACTGGGCTCTGCGCCAGGCCGAGAGACGGAGACGAGACGGGGAGGGAAGACGTCGAAATGGGCGGGATGATTCAGAGATGACGGCCTGTGTTTAGGCGGGGCTGGAGGCCGCGTCCCAAAGGCAGCAGGGAGGTGCAGCGGCTCTGTGGAAGTTCGGAGGCACGGCCTGGCCAAGCCTGAAGTATCAGCATCCTGTCCCTGAACCGGCGCGCTGATGGGTCACCCGCCTGGTGATGAGGCCCCCTCCTACCCTTGGGTCAGCCCGGGTCCTGTGAGGCAAGGCCAGCGATTACAGGGCTTCAGGACCCCCTGCGCTAGAGAGGACGGGCGCCTTCTTCCGTCTCCCCTGAGCGTGTTGGCACAAGCCGCCGGCGGTTTCCAGCACTGTCTTCTCTGTTTTACCCAGATGATGCAACTGTGGACTTCTCCATCTGTTTATAGCTTTTCCTTAGATAGGAAAGAGGTTTTCCTTTTTTTTCCCCTGAAGTTTAGCCCTTGTCTGGGATTCCTTTTTAAAAACTTTTTGTACTCTTTTCAGCAGTGGTTATTAACCTTTGGGTCGCGACCATTTGGAAAATAATAAAGCTACAAATTCTCTTCTCCTATTTCCACCTCCCATTCCCCGTGTGCACACAAAAATTTGCATAACATTTCTGTGTTTCAGAGTCCCTGAAGGTGCTGTGTGGATACCCTAGAGGTCCATTAACCTAGCTAACCTCTCTGCCCGGTGGAGTGGCTCACGCCTGTAACCCCAGCACTTCGGGAGGCCGAGGTGGGCCAATTGCTTGAGCTCACGAGTTCGAGACCAGCCTGGACAACATGGCAAAACCCCATCTCTACAAAATAATAATAAATACAAAAAAGTGCAAAAATTCAAACATTAGCTGGGTATAGTGGCGTGCACCTGTAGTCTCAGCTACTTGGGGGAAGATTGCTTGTGCCAGGGAGTTCGAGGCTGCGGTGAGCATGTTCACACCCCTACACTCCAGGCTGAGTAACAAAGCAAGACTGTCTCAAAAATTTTTTTTGAAAAGAACTCCTCCACAGCATGTTCAGTCTCTCCTCTAGCATATTTAGCTTGAGAAATGAATAGATGTCACAAAAACCCATTCAATCCTGCTAGAGTGCTAATTCCCTTTACTGCCAGGTTGCTCCAGTAATGACCTATCCACCTCTAGGTCCTTTCTCTCCTTAAGCTCTTTACATTTTTTACTCCTTTATTCATTGGTCATAAATACCTTTACAAATCCAATGGTTTTTTTCCTATTCTCATTTTTCTTAACAGAGATAACACTTGCCACCACCCCCACTGGGCTCCCCATTGACCCACCCCCTCATTGAAACTATTTCCCAGCTTCAGAAACCACTCTGTTCTACCTTTAAGACTTCTCAGTCGTTTACACTTCTCTAGCCATTGAAGTGGAACATTCCTAAAAGTTTAGTGCTTCTTGGTCATCTTTAATACCTTGGAGAACTTTGCCATTCCAAACCAGTTGTCCTCATTCAAACCCTATATTTCCATTATTGCATACTTTTAACTGAAATTTCCACGGGAACTTTCAGTAATATGACTGACTACAGTACCTGAGGAGTTGCAGGTGCAGGAAACTGTTGAGGGTTTGTCATGCAATCTCTGCAGAAGCAGCCTAAGGCCCTCCCCAGAAGCTGGGCAGATGCTGATTCCCTGCTTCTTGTACAAACCGCAAAACCGTGAGCCAAATAAACCTCTTTTCTTTATAAATTACCCAACTCAGGTATTCCTTTATAGCAACACAAAAGAGACTAAGACAATATCCAAAAGAATTGAAAATAGGTACTCAAGCAAGTACATGCATGTTCATGGCAGCACTTTTCACATTGGGCAATAGGCGGAAACAGTCTAAATGTCCATCAGCCAAATAATGGATAAACAAATTGTGTATATATACAATGAATATAATTCAACCATAGAAAGAAACAAAGAACTGATACATGCTATAATGTGAATGAATCTTGAAAGAAGCCAAATGCAAAAGGTCACATACTATTCCACTTACATGAAATATCCAGAATAGATAGCTGTATAGAGACAGAACACAGATTGCTGGTTACCAGATGGACCAGGCAGAGAAGAATTAGAGTAACTTCTTAATGGGGATGGGGTTTCCTATCAAGGTGATGAAATGAGTCAGAACCTAGGTAGAAGTAGTGGTTGTACAACATTGTGAATGTACTAAAATGTCACCAAACTGTCCACTTTAAAATGGTTAATTTGGTCAGGCACAGTGGTTCACACCTGTAATCTCAGCCCTTTGGGAGGCTGAGGTGGGTGGATCACTTGAACCCAGGAGTTCAAGACCAACCTGGGCACCACAGGGAGACCCTCATCTCAAAAAAGAAAAGGGAAGAAAGGGGTAGTGAAACTAAATCAGTTTCTTCCTTTTCTTTCCTTTCTTTCCTTCTTTCCTTCCTTTTGTACCAGGGGCTCTCAAAACATCCAGGGAAGCTTGTTAGACATGCAAATTTTTTCTTTCTTCTTCTTTTGTCTGTCACCCTGGCTGGATCTTGGCTCACTGCAACCTCTGCCTCCTGGGTTCAAGCGATTCTCCTGCCTCAGCCTCCTGAGTAGCTGGGATTACAGGCATGCACCACCATGCCTGGCAAATTTTTAAAAAATATTTTTGGTAGACACGGGGTTTCACTACGTTAACCAGGCTGGTCTTGAATTCCTGACCTCAAGTGATCCGCCTGTCTCAGCCTTCCAAAGTGCTGGGATTATAGACGTGAGCCACCACGCCCAACGCATGCAAACTTTTCAACCCTAATATAGGCCTAAAAATCATCTTTCAGAGTGAGGCATGAGAATATGCATTTTATAAGCAGATCATTCTGACACAGGTGTTCCCTGGACCACACTTTGAAAAATACTGCTATTATATCACCATATTAGTTCCAAACATCCAATTGGTGCTAGTTTAATAGGCTGAAGGCCATGACTCAGCAGGGGGCAGCAAAGCTTAACAGTGGTAGCCAATTCATTTATTCTCTCAAATAATATCTGCCTGTCCTTAAACAAAGTGCCAGAGATACAAGACAAATAAATCCATGAATGATATCTTCTCTGGTGGAACTTAAAGTCTTCTGGGTAAGACAGGCATAGACCAAAGATTCACAAATGTAAAATTACAACTGGGATGTGTGGGATAAAGGAAAGGCACATAGATACTAACAACATATGTTAAGGGGACTCGACTTAGTCTAGGGGTTATGTCACAAAAGGAAAATGACATTTGAAGTAAGATTTTAAAGATAAGAAGAGTTAATTAGGTTGCATCAGAGGGAGGGGTGGTGGAAGGAGTAAGGGAGGCAGAACCTTCTGGACAAAGAGAACATAATAGCAGAAGTCCTTTGGTGATAAGACAAGGACAGTGTTTGTGGAGCCAGGTGAAGCATGTCTGAGTCCTGGCAAGTAAGTAGGGAGCAGTCCTTGGGAGGCTTTGCAAGTCATGTTAAAGGGATTGGTTTTATATTTTAAGAACAATGGGATTCCATTGTGGAATTTTAAGTTGAAGTTGGGCAACATGGTCAGTTTTGCATTTTGAAAAGGTCACTGGTTTCTGTGAAAAAAGATTGAGGGCAGCAACCCTAGAAGCTGGGCTATTAATTCATATTTTGTAGATAAGGAAATGAGCAGTAAGAAACATAACTTCTTCAAGGCAACACTGATGGTAAACGGTGAAGCCAGATTTCAAACACTGGTCTCCTGACTTCATTTATTTATTTTATATTATATCTTATTTTTACATTTTATTTATTTTTCTTTCTCAGAAATCCTTGTTCTGATCTGCCTGACTTCAGGGTGTGAACTCTTAAATACACAGTCTGCTGCCTCTCCAGATCAAGGTAACAAACTAACAAAATAGAGTTAGTAAAAATGATTTTTTAAAAATTATAAACAGAAAGCCTCATCTCTGACTCATCCCATCTTTGCTTTGGCCATGAATCCCCATCAGAAAGTGAGAATGGAAAGGGTATCCTAGGGTAGCTGAAGTTCCCTCATTTGACCTAAGCTTCACTTTCTTCATCTATAAAGCATTAATAATACTCTAATAGCAAGCATAGAATGCCGTCTGTATCCATGGGTTCTGCATTCATGAATTCAACCAACTGGGACAGAAAATAATGGGAAAAAATGCATCTGCACCTAACATGCTCAGTATGTTATTTTTTAAACAATACAGTATAATGACTATTTACATAGCATTTACACTGTGTTAGGTATTATAAGTAATATAGAGATTATTTAAAGTAGATGAGAGGATGTGTATAGGTTATTTGCAAATACTGTGCCACGTTACATTATTGATTTGAGCATCTGCAGATTTCAGTATCTGTAGAGGTGGGGTTGTGTGTCCTGGAACCAGTCCCCCATGGGTAATGAGGGACAACTGTATTTCACTGGATTGTTTGAGAATTAAATTAGAAAAAGAATGCTAAATGCTTAGTATACTATTAGGCACATTATATACTATAGTTAGAACTCAACAAATGTGGATTACTACTATTATTATAATGATTATGGCTGGGCGCAGTGGCTCATACCTATAATCCTAGCACTTTGGGAGGCCGAGGTGGGTGGATCACCTGAGGTCAGGAGTTCAAGACCAGCTTGGCCAACATAGCGAAACCCTGTCTCTACTAAAAAATACAAAAAAATTAGCTGGGCACGGTGGCGCATGCCTATAACCCCAGCTACTTGGGAGGCTGAGGCAGGAGAATTGCTTGAACCCGGGAGGCGAGTGAAACTCCATCTCAAAAAAAAAAAAAAGATTATTGATTTTTTTCCTTTATATCTGTCCATCCACCATCACAGAAATCAATGGCATCACATCACCTAACTCCCAAGCAAGAAACCAAAACTATCACAGTTACTGTATTTTGCTTTTTTTTTCTTCTTTTTTTCAGGCCAACTGTGAGCAAGGAACTTTTGCTAGTTTAGACAATCAGCTTGTTGCTAAACTACAGCACCAAATTTTGAGTATCTCACAAATTAGCCTCCTTTTCTTCTAACAATAGCATCCTTACTTCTGGCCTATGTCATATGTGACCTTAGTCATTGCATGAACTTCTTATCATAAACAGTAGACTAAATTCTTAAGTGAAATGGCTAGAATTACAAAGCTTTCCTTGAATTATTATCAAATAACATAATGGTCTGTCATCCTTGACATACAAAAATGATATACTATCAGCAAGGGATAAATTTTGAGTTGTTTATGGAAGTAGATGTGATATATTTTTAGTGCTCTGTGGTATTGAATCTTTTATACATATGAGATTCATTATCAAAGCAACAAGCCAGTTATGGAGGCAGCAAACATTGAAACAACAGTTTCACTGAAAAAAAAAAAGAAACTTGGCCTCAAACCCATAAGCCTTGAATACCCAAGTTATCTGTGTGCGTGATTTTCCTGGCGTGATTTTCCGTGGTTCTCCAGGTCCTATTCCAAATTTTTACTATATTTATATTATAGGCACATCCTTCACACTCATACCTGGTCTTCTGCCTTATCCAATGCTAATTTCTTCATTGCCTCCTTTTAATCAATCAGTTCTTTTCTCTTTATTACTTAGTCTTTCTTGCCTTCACAACTTACTCATTATAAACTAGCATATAAAAGCCTAGGCAGGTCAGGTGTGATGGCTCACATTCCAGCATTTTAGGAGACTGAGGTGGATGGATCACCTGAGGTCAGGGGTTCAAGACCAGCCTGGCCAACATGGGGAAACCCCATCTCTATTAAAAATATTAAAAAATTAGCCAGGTGTAGTGGTACACACCTGTAATCCCAGCTACTTGGGAAGCTGAGGCAGGAGAATGGCTTGAACCCAGGCAGGAGGTTGCAGTGAACTGAGATCGCATGTCATTGCACTCCGGCCTAGGTGACAGAGGGAGACTCCGTCCGTCTTAAGAAAACAAAAAGCCAGGTGCGGTGGCACATGCCTGTAGTCCCAGCTATTCGGGAGGCTGAGGTGGGAGGATCACTTGAGCCCAGGAGTCCTGGGCTGTAGTATGCTATGCTGATCGGATTTCCTCATTAATTTCAGCATCAATATGGTGACCTCCTGGGAGTGGGGGACCTCCAGGTTGCCTAAGGAGGGGTGAACCGGCCTAGGTCGGAAACAGAGCAGGTCAAAACTGCCGTGCTGATCAGTAGTGGGATTGTGCCTGTGAATAGCTACTGCACTGCAGTCTGGGCACCATAGCAAGACCCTGGCTCTAAAAAAAAAAAAGAAAAGAAAAGAAAAGAAAGAAAGAAAAGAAAAAAGAAAGCCTACATAGATCTATAAGCCTTCCCTATACACCTTGGTAGCTTCTAGGGCCCGGGAGTTCTAGGGCCCTGCTCTCTGCAAGTTCCTATCCATACTGCCATAGCTGATGCTCTCTGGAAGGTATCACCACCTGGCAGGAGGCCAACCAGCACAAAAATAGAGCACTAAACCACCAAAGCTAAGAACCCTCACAGAGTCCATTTCACCCCCCTGCCACCTCCACTGGAACAGGTGCTGGTATCCATGGCTGAGAGACCAATAGACAGTTCACATCATAGGACTCTGTGATCACAAACTCCTAGTACCAGCCTGGAGCCAGGTAGACTTGCTGTGTGGGTAGACCCAGAAGAAAGATAACAATCACTGCAGCTTGGCTCACAGGAAGCCACATCCATAGGAAAAGTGGGAGGGTACTACATCAAGGGAATGCCCCCTGCGTGACAAAAGATGAACAACGGCCTTCAGCCCTAGACCTTCCCTCTGACAGGGCCTAACCAAATGAGAAGGAACCAAAAAACCAAGCCTGGTAGTATGATAAAACAAGGCTTTTTTTACACCCTCAAAAAAATCACACTAGCTCACCAGCAATGAATCCAAACCAAGAAGAAATTCCTGATTTACCTGGAAAAGAATTCAGGAGGTTAGTTATTAAGCTAATCAGGGAGGCACCAGAGAAAGGTGACGCCCAATGCAAGAAAATCCAAAAAATGATACAAGAAGTGAAGGGAGAACTAGTCAAGGAAATAGATAGCATAAAGAAAAAACAATCAAAACTTCAGGAAATATTGAACACACTTATAGAAATGTACAATGCTCTGGAAAGTCTCAGCAATAGAATTGAATAAGTAGAAGAAAGAAATTCAGAACTCAAAGACAAGGTCGTTGAATTAACCCAATCAAACAAAGACAGAGAAAAAAGAATACGAAAATATGAACAAAGCCTCCAGGAAGTCTGAGATTATGTTAAATGACCAAACCTAAGAATAATTGGTATTCCTGAAGAAGATGAGAAATCTAAAAGTTTGGAAAACATATTTGGGGAAATAATTGATGAAAACTTTCCTGGACTTGCTAGAGACCTAGACATCCAAATACGAGAAGCACAAAGAACACCTGGGAGATTCCTCACAAAAAGATCTTTGCCGTCGGGCCGCTGGTTAGCTCAGTTGGTTAGCAAACCGACCGCCCTACGATAATAATAAAAAAAAAAAAAAAAAAAAAAAAAAAAAAAAAAAAAAAAAAAAAAAAAAAAAAAAAAAAAAAAAAAAAAAAAAAAAAAAAAAAAAAAAAAAAAAAAAAAAAAAAAAAAAAAAAAAAAAAAAAAAAAAAAAAAAAAAAAAAAAAAAAAAAAAAGATCATTGCCTAGGCAACATTGTCATCAGATTATCTAAAGTTAAGACAAAGGAACCTATAAAGGAAACCCCATCAGATTAACAGCAGATGTCTCAGCCAAAACCCTACAAACCAGAAGGGTTTGGGGCCCTGTCATCAGCCTTCTCCAATAAAACAATGATCAGCCAAGAATTTTGTACCCAGCAAAACTTAAACATCATATATGAAGGAAAGATACAGCCTTTTTCAGACAAACAAATGCTGAGAGATTTGCCACTACGAAGCCACCATTATAAGAACTGCTAAAAGGAGCTGTAAATCTTGAAACAAATCCTGGAAACACATCAAAACAGAACCTCTTTAAAGCATAAATCACACAGGATCTATGAAACAAAAATACAAGTTAAAAAGAAAAAACAAAAAAACCAAGTTACACAGGCCACAGATAGCACAATGAATGCAACGGTACCTCAATGTCAATACTGACATTGAATGTATCCACTGAAAAAATACAGAACTGCAGAATACGTAAGAACTCACCAACGAACTATCTGCTGCCTTCAGGAGACTCACCTAACACATAAGGACTCACATATACTTAAAGTAAAGGGATGGAAAAAGGCATTTCATACAAATGAACATCCAAAACAAGCAGGGGTAGCTATTCTTATATCAGATAAAACAAACTAAAACAACAGCAGTTAAAAGAGACAAAGAGGGACATATAATGGTAAAAGGCCTTGTCCATCAGGAAAATATCACAATCCTAAATGCACCTAACACTGGAGCTCCCAAATTATTTTATGTCTTTTGATTATATCCATTCTAGAGAATACGTAGTAGTATCTAATTGTGGTTTTATTTTTTACTCTTAAAATTTTGTTTTAATGTTTATATATTTAGGGAATACAAGTGCAACTTTCTTACATACATATATTGCATCATGGTAAAGGTTGGGCTTTTAGTGTACCCATCACCCAAATAGTGAACATTGTACCCAAAAGGTAATTTTTCAGCCCTCACCCCCTTCCTACCCTCCCACCTTCTGTAGTCTCCAGTGTCTAATAGTCCACTCTGTATATCCATAGGTAACCTTTGTTTAGCTCCCATTTATAAGTGAGAACATGCAGTATTTGATTTTCTGAGTTATTTCACTTAGGATAGCGGCTTCAAGTTCCACCAATGTCGCTGGAAAATACATGATTTTATTCTTTTTATGGCTGAGTAGTATTCCATGGCATATATAAAATACATTTTCTTTATCCAAACTTCTGTTGATGGACACAGTTTGATTTCGTATCTTTGTTATTGTGAATAGTACTGCAATAAAGACATTAGTGCAGATATCTTTTTGATATAATGATTTCTTTCCATTTGGACATATATGCAGTGGGGGGATTATTGGATTGAATGGTACTTCTATCTTCAGTTATTTGAGAAATCTCCATACTGTTTTCCATACAGGTTGTACTAATTTACATTCCCACCAACAACATATAATTGTTCCCTTTTTTGCACATCGTTGCCAACATTTGTTGTTTTTGACTTTTTAATAATAGCCATTCTGACTGGTGTAAGATGGTATCTCATTGTGGTTTTCAGTTGCATTTCTCTGAAGATTAGTGATGTTGAAAATTTTTTCATATATTCTTTGGCCACTTGTATGTCTTCTTTTGAAAAATGACTGTTCGTGTCCTTTGCCTACTTTTTAATGGGATTATTTGTTTTTTTCTTGTTGAATTGTTTGAGTTCCTTGCAGATTATGGCTATTAGTCGTTTGTTGTATGCATAATTTCTCCCATTCTGTAAGTTGTCTGTTTACTATGTTGATTGTTTCTTTTGCTTTGCAGAAGCTTTTTTTGTTTAATCAAGTCCCATTTTGTTTTTGCTATGTTTACTTTTGAAGACTTGGTTATAAATTCTTTGCCTATGCCAATGTCCAGAAGAATTTTTCCCAGATTTTCTTTGAGGATCTTTATAGTCTCAGGCATTACATTTAGGTCTCTAATCCATCTTGAGTTAATTTTCGTTTATGGTGAGATGTATGGGTCTAGTTTCATTCTTTGCATATGGCTATCCAATTTTCCGAGCACCACTTGTTGAATAGGGTGTCCTTTTCCCAGTGTTTATTTTTGCTGAGCTTGTCAAAGATCAGTCTGTTATAGGTATGCGGCTTTATTTCTGGGTTCTTTATTCTATTCCATTGACTTTTTTTTTTTTTTTTTTTTTTTTTTTTTTTTTTTTTTTTTTTTTTTTTTTTTTTTTTTTTTTTTTTTTGAGGCAGAGTCTTGCTTTGTCACCAAGCCTGGAGTGCAGTGGAGTGTGATATCGGCTCACTGTAGCCCTGACCTCCCAGGCTCAAGCAATTGTCATGCCTCAGCCTCCCAAATAGCTGGGATTACAAGTGTGCACCACCATGCCCAGGTGATTGTTTTTTTTTTTTCATTTTTAGTAGAGACGAGGTTTCACCATGTTGGCCAGCCTGGTTTCCAACTCCTGGCCTCAAGTGATCCACCCTCTGCCTCTCAAAGTGCTGGGATTCAGGTGTGTGCCACCATGCCCAGCATATTCCATTGATTTATGTGTATATTTATACCAGTACCACACTACTTTGGTGACTATAGCCTTGTAGTATAATTCAGAGTCAGTAATATGATGCCTCCAGCTTTGTTCTTTTTGCCTAGGATTGCTCTGGCTATTCAGTTCCTTTTTTGGTTACATATGAATTTTAGAATTGTTTTTTATAATTCTGTGAAAAATCACATTAGTAATTTGATAGGGATTGCACTGAATCTATAGATTACTTTGGGCACTATGGTCATTTTAACAATACTGATTCTTCCAATCCATGAGTATGGGATGTTTTTCCATTTGTTTGTGTCATCTACAATTTCTTTCATCAATGTTTTGTAGTTCTCCTTATAAAGATCTTTCATTTCCTTGGTTAAATATATTCCTTGGTGTTTTTTTTTTTTTTTTTTTTTTTTTTTTTTTTTTTTTTTTTTTTTTTTTTTTTTTTTTTTTTTTTTTTTTTTTTTTTTTTTTTTTTTTTTTTTTTTTTTTTTTGTAGCTATTGTAAATGGGATTGCCTTCTTGGTTTGGTCCTCAGATAGACTGTTATTGTTGTATAGAAACGCTACTGATTTCTGTACATTAATTTTGTATCCTGAAACTACTGCATTCATTTATCAAATCTAAAAGTTTTTTTTTTGGAGAAGCCTTTGGGATTTTCTAGATATAAGATCATATCATCAGCAAACAGGAATAATTTGCCTCCTCTTTTCCAATTTGGGTGCCTTTTATTTTTTTCTCTTGCCTGATTGGCCTGGTAAAGACTTCCAGTACTATGTTGAATGAGAGTAGTGAAAGTGGGCATCCTTGTATTGTTCCAGTTAGAAGGAATGTTTCCAGTTTTTCTCCACTAACTGTGATGTTGGTTGTGGGTTTGTCATATATGACCTTTATTATGTTAAGGTATCTTTCTTCTATGCCTAGTTTGTTGAGGACTTTTATCATGAAGAGATGTTGAATTTTATTATTATTTTTCCTGTATCTAATAAAATGATCATATAGGTTATTGTCCTTAATTCTGTTTATATGATGTATCACATTTATTAATTTGCATACATTGAACCATCCTTGCATTCCTGGGATAAATCCTACCTAGTCATGGTGTATTATCTTTTTGATGTGCTGTTGGATTTGATTTGCTAATATTTTGTTAAAGATTTTTGCATCAATGTTCATCAGGGGTATTGGTCTATAGTTTTCTCTTTTTATCATGTTCTTGTCTTGTTTTGGTATCAGGATGATACTGGCCTTGTAGATTGAGTTAGGGAGACTTCCTTCTTCCTGTTTTTTGAAATAGCTTCAGAATTGGTAATAGTTCTTCTTTGTATGTTTGGTAGAATTTGGCTGTGAATCCATATGGTTCTGGGCTTTTTTGTTGTTGTTGACATATTTTTTTATTACTGATTCAATCTCACTACTCAGTATTGTTCTTCTGTTCAGTTCTGTTTCTTCCTGGTTGATTCTCAGGAGATTGTGTGTTTCCAGAAATTTGCCCGATTCCTGTAGGTATTGTAGTTTGTGAGTGTATAGTTGTTCATAATAGTCTCTGATGATCTTTTGTAGTCCTGTGGTATCATTTGTAATTTTTCATTTTTCATATCTGATTGTTTATTTGGATCTCCTCTATTCTTTCTTGGTCTAGCTAGTGACTTATCAATCTTGTTTATATTTTCAAAGAAGCAACTTTTCATTCATTGATTTTTTGGGGGTCTCTAATTTAGTTATGATCTAATCTTTATTATATATTTTCTTCTAAGTTTGAGTTTGGTTTGTTCTTGTTCTAGGTCCTTGAGATGGGACATTATGTTGTTAATTTGTAATCTTTCTACTTTTTTGATATAGATATTTAATGCAATAAACTTTCCACTTAGGATTGCTTTTGCTGTAACCCACAGGTTTTGGTATGTCGTGCTTTCATTTTCATTCATTTCAAATTTTTAAAAAACATTTCCATCTTAATTTCTTTCCTTTCAGACAGGGTTTCACTCTGTCACCCAGGCTGGAGTACAGTGGTGTAATCACAGCTCACCACAGCCTCAGCCTCCTGGACTCAAGCAATCCTTCTGTCTCAGCCTCCTGGGTAACTGAGACTATAGGTGCACATCACGATGCCCATCAAATTTTTAAAAATTTTCTGTAGAAATGGGGTCTTACTATGTTGTCCAGACTGGTTTTGAACTCCCACAGGGCAGTGGGTACTGTCCTAGGTATGTGTAGGAGAGCCTGGTTTTCCTGTCTGTTTTTGGCTGGGCAGCAGCTACAGCTGCATCAGTATGAACTCAGCCTGAGGGCAGGATGTAGCCCAACATTAAACTCTCAAAATGGTGCCTTGGGCCTGGGACCAGAGAGGGTGGGGCATGTTCCAGGCAAGCAGTGTGGGCAGAAAGCTGTGGGGAAATGCAATCTGCTCACATATCAGTCACACGGCAGCCCATTGCAGGACAGTGGTATTGTCTTAGATATATATAGGACAGCCTGGTTTTCCTGACCCTCCTTGGCTGGGTTCATGTCTCAGTCTCAACAGTAGCCCACAGAAGGGTAATAGGGACTTTCCCAGGGGTGCATGAGAGCACTCGGTCTCCCTTCTCCCTTTTTGGAGCAGTGCAATAGCTGTAGCCATGTCTGTAGATTCCTGGTATCTAGACTAGCAAAACGATGCCTGGCTGAGGCTGCTCTAGTCTCAAATGCCTGTAGAATTCCATGTGGATTTGTTTTCTGGAGCAACATCTCTGTGTAATTTTAGGCAGCTCCATATGTCAGGCCCGAGGTCCTAAGTTGGTTGGGGTTTTCTTACATAGCCAAGATCATAAAAGCTCTTTTTGGAGTGTGGAGCCCTAGGGATTTCTCTCTTATTGTTCCCCTGCATCCAGGAGCTTCTCAGGGCTCTCAGTCAGTCCCCAAACCCTCTCCTTACTTACTTCTGTTGCTTCCCATCACTTCTCTGATGAGTCCTAGAAGTCTCTACTACACAATCTCTTTAAAATATATCTACTTACTCTTCTGGTTCCACTCCATGGAAGAGACACATACTACCTGTGTCTAGTCAGCCATCTTCTCACTGTAGTTTTAATTTGCATTTCTCTAGTGACTAATGATTTTGAACATCTTTTGAACAGATGGCTTATTTGCCATCTGTATATATTTTTTGGTGAAGTGTCCAAATATTTTGTCTATCTATACCTGGGTTGTTTGCATTCTTATTATTTAATTTTGAGAATTCTTTTCATATTCTAGATACAAGACCTTTATAAGATACATGATTTGCAAATATTTTCTCCCATAGAAGGATAACTCACTGTGTCATATCATATCATCAGCAAACAGGAATAATTTGACTTCCTCTTTTCCAGTTGGGATGCCTTTTATTTTTTTCTCTTGCCTGACTGGCCTGGTGAAGACTTCCAGTACTATGTTGAATTAAGAGTGGTGAAAATGGGCATCCTTGTATTATTCCAGTTAGAGGAAACTCTAACTCGATAAGATAAGCCACCATGTGGCTTATCTTTTTATTCTCTCAGTAGTGTGTTTTGAAAAGGAGTAGATCTTAGTTGCCTTTTTTTTTTTTTTTTTTTGAGATAGGGTCTCTGTCACCCAAGCTAGAGTGCAGTGGTACAGTCATAGCTCACTGCAGCCTCAAACTCCTGGGCTCACATGATCCTCTCACGTCAGCCTCCTGAGTGCTAGGATGAGAGGTGCATGCCACCATGCATGGCATATATTTTTAAATTGTTTTTAGAGATGGAGTCTGACTGTGTTGTTCAGGCTGGTCTTGAGCTCCTGGCCTCAAGCAATCCTCTCACTTCAGCCTCCCAAAGAGCTGAGATTACAGGCATGAGCCACCACGCCTGGCCTAGATCTTAGTTTTAATGAAGACCAATTTATTAAGTTTTTTTGGTGTGTGTATGTATCTTGCTTTTGCTGTTGAAGCTAAGAAATCTTTGCTAAACCCAAGGCTACCAAGATTTTCTCCTCTATTTTCTTTTACAAGTTTTATCATTTTAGCTCTTACATCCAGTATTTCATTAGTTTTTATATGTGATGTTAGAATTTTTGTCACTGTCAGTTTTTACTTATGAATATTTCTCTGCAATCTTATCATACGTGTACATCAAGAGCTTCCTTTTTTTTTTTGCCAGGTTCAACAACAGGTTCTTTTTTGATTCCTCAAAGTGCTGCATAGGGTCAGGGCAGAGACAGAAGAGAATGTAAACATTGGGTTCCACCTACTGGAGCTCAAGGGAAGACCTCTTACCCAGATAAGAGGTCTTCAGGGACTGACTAGAGAGGTAGAAGGGAACAAGGTAGGGGTCCTGGTGAGACAAAGCAGGGGGGCCTGAGAACAAAGAAGGTGGCTGAGAAATGTTCTCTCATAAGCCCTTTAAGAAAAGCATGTTGTCCCAGAAAACATGTCTCTTTATCTAGAATTGGGCCATGTGCCCACTCCTGAAACAGTAGCTATGACCAAGGGATAAGATTTTGCCCATTACCTTAGGCCTGGCTTGCATGTGCCATTCTTAGGGCAAGGAGAGGAGTCAGAATCCTCAAATGACATACTACACATGAGGAGGGTGTCCACACTCAAGTAAAATTGGGATGGATACCAAGAGAAGGGGTTATGTTTTCTTCTCACAATGCCTCTGTTCAAGTACTATGGGGTTTTACAGTTTGCCATACTGTACTCCCACCCCAGCCTCCCTCACCCTGGTCTCTCTGAGGAGGGGCCTTTTACTTCTCTGAATGACCTGTGGTATTGATTTTATGCATTTTTTCAAATTTTCAATCATCCTGCTTGTTAATTTACTTTCTGCAGATGCTGTCATCTCCTGCACTGCTATGTCTTCATTTCTCACAGCACCCCAACACAAAGCTGTGGTGTTATCAAACTTTTACTGAAGGTTTGGGGTCATGAAGAGGATTATAACATAGTACAGAACTTAAAATTGAATACTGATAATGTCATTATCATTATCCAAAATTTCCCTGACCAAACTCACTTTAAGGACTATGGTAATTTAGAAGTATGTCTACAAATTAGTTGATACTTCTTTCTTCAAAAGGTGGAGCCTAATTCCCCTCCCCTTGAATGTGTGCTAGGAGTTAGTGACTCACTTTTAACAAATAATGTGTGGCAGAAGTGAAGATATTTGACTTCTGAGGCTAGGTCATACAAAGGATAAAGCTTCCACCTGGCTCACTCTCTTTAGGACCACCCTGGGGGAAGCCAGCTACGATTTCCTGAAGATACTCAAGCAGCCCTGGGAGAGAACCATGTGAAAAGGAACTGGGGCCTCCCACCAATAGCCAGCATCAACTTTCCAGCCATGCATGCCATCTTGGAAAGATATCCTCTAGTTCCAGCTAAGACTTTAGCAGACTATAACCCCAGCTGACATTTTGATTGCAACCTCATGAGAAGATCCAGAGTCGAGGGGCAACCAAACTCCCGACCCACAGAAACTGTGGGAGATAATAATGCCTATTGTTATTTTAAGCCACGAAGTTTTGGAGTAATTTGCTATGCAGCAATAGATAAGTAATACGGAGAGTTTCTCATGGGCTGTTCTCTTCAGTCTTGTCTGCCATCTTGCCTTGATTCTTCCTCTTTTCTTTCATCTCTCTTTTTTTTTTCTTCCCAGAGCTCCTCAAACCCAGTCTCTAGAGGGAATGCTCAAAATTACTGTATTTTACTTTGCAGAGTAATTTAAGTCTTCTTGGTCTAAACTTCTTCCATCTAGAGTAAGCCCAAGGAATCCCATCTTTTCTGACCAAACATACCTGTTAAGGTCCAAAACCAATATTCTGTCTTCCTACCAGGCCCACTGATATCAGGTCCAATCAGACAGCTGCCAACTTGCCCAGTAGAAGTATACATGGGCAAAGTACTAGAAGAGCAAAGAATAAGCATGTAAGCTCACTGGGGGGCTCATGGAGGAGGTAATATTTGAGCTGAGTTTTTAAGGATATGTAGGAGTTCATTTGGTAGAGAAGTGAATGAAAGTTAGTTATGTCGAGGTAACAGCAAATAAAAAGGCTCAGAGGTGAGAAAAGGTATAATCAATTCTGAGAACTTTAAATATGTCAGGGTTCTAGATGACAATATCTGTTGGTGAGCTTGGAAGCTGTTGAGGCTAGATCATATCAGGCATTGAAAGCCACATGTATCAGGAGACTACAGGAAACAGAAATCCTTGATTCAACTGACTTAAAAATAAGAACAATAAGGAATTTAGTATTTCAAATAATAAGCCCAAGGTAAGATGGCTCCAATGTCTTAATTTAGCAGCTTAATGATGTTATCAAGAAACCAGTTTGCTTCTGTATTTCTATTCTGTTATCCCCAGGCTTGTCTCCTCATGATTATAAGATGGTTACAGCAGCTTTAGGGATCACGTCTTTAAGATTACACCTGGCTAGCCTGGGCAACACGGTAAAACCCAATCTCTACCAAAAATACAAAAAATTTGCCAGGTGTGGTGGTGTGTGCCTGTAGTCCCAGTTACTTGGGAGGCAAGAGGATCACTTGAGCCCAGGAGGCAGACGTTGCTGTGAGCCAAGATTACACCACCATACTCCAGCCTAGGTAACAGAGTGAGACCCCATCATCTCAATAACAACAACAACAAAAAGATCACACCCGGAAGTAGAAAGGGGGCCTTCTCTTCTTTCTCTCTCATTATGTAACTTTTTAAAAAAAGAAATGGGATCTTGCTATATTGCCCAGGCTGGAGTCCAGTGGCTCTTCATAGGCACAATCATAACACACATCTGGAGAAAACTACAAATGTAATTATAAGGCAAGCCTTTAAAGAGCAGTTAAAAACTTGTTTTGAAATACCAGTTTCTGTAATTTGTTTCAACATGTTGAGTTACAGCAAATGAAATAGGGAAATAGTCTCAATACTTTTTAATTTGCCCTGCTGACTAGAAACCTCAGAACTTGGCCTTATGAGCTGATAAGCAGATAAGCACTATGGGTTTTTGCTAAGAATCATGCTTGACAAATGCTTGAGGGCATATGAATTTATTGAAGGAAGTATTGTCAAAACAAGTCTGACAAAATTTTACAAAGGAAATATAATTTTAAGATATTGGGATGAAAATGTAGATCTTAGCCAGGCATGGTGGCACATGCCTGTAATCCCAGCTACTCGGGAGGCAGAGGCAGGAGAATTACTTGAACCCGAGAGGCGGAGGTTGCGGTGAGCCACGATTACACCACTACACTCCAGCGTGGGGAACAGAGCAAGACTCCTTCTCAAAAAAAAAATATATATATATATATATATATATATATATATATATATATAGATAGATTTTTTTCTGTTTTGAGATGTAGTTATAAAATGTAAATTAGAGAATGTTTCAATAAACTTTTGAATTATAAGTTAATATAGTTCATAAACCATATGAATTAAGCACTATTGAAAAAACAGGAATTATACTTCCACTCAAAAACACCTTGAACTCCTGGCTTCAAGAGATCCTCCTACCTCAGCTTTCTAAGTAGCTGGGATTACATCTGCATGCCACCACAACCGGCCCTATTGTGTAGTTTTCATTGACTTATACCTGTATCATTTTTTTATTTCAATAACTTTGATATGAATGTATCTTTTTGTTTTTTTTGAGATGGAGTCTCGCTCTGTCACCCAGGCTGGAGTGCAGTGGTACAATCTCTGCTCACTGCAACCTCTTCCTCCCGGGTTCAAGTGATTCTCCTGCCTCAACCTCCTGAGTAGTTGGGATTACAGGCACCTGCCACCATGGCCAGCTAATTTTTGTATTTTTAGTAGAGACAGGGTTTCACCATGTTGGCAAGGATGGTCTTGATCTCTACCTCATGATCCACCTGCCTCGGCCTCCCAAAGTGCTGGGATTACAGGCGACAGCCACCACACCCGGCTGAATGTATCATGTTTTAAGATGAAGAAAACTTTGTCTAGAAATGTCTTCCCTCCTCCCTGACCATTCCTCTCAACAGCTGACTTCCCTTCCATATTGTTAGCTAAAATTATATCATATGGCCATTTAAACCAATATTTTGTGAAGGTATTGACCCACCATGATTGACTTAGATAATCACAGTTTACCTCCCAGGACTGAGGTTGGAGCCTAGCACACACATTTCAAGCACATGGACGAGCAGTGTGGTTACCTGTCAAGTTAACAAGGTAAAAGAGACAGTACTGGCTTCTGGAGTAGGCTATCAGTGGGATCTGCCACACCATGCTAAGGAATTTGGACTATATCTTGTTGGAATAAGACACTACTATGGGACCATAGGATGGGCTGAAAAAAAAAAAAAAAAAAAAGGAACTACTGAAAGATTTTAAACCAGGAAGTAGGATGATGAGATTTCCCAATGGTAACAGAATCAAAGGGCACTCAGGAGGGGCATAGGTCTGTAGGCAGGGGCCCCAGTTGGAAATATTCATCAGAAGATCTTGGAAAGGATTTTAGGCACTTGAATTAAGGACCCCTAGTGACTCATTGGATGGAAAGGGAGAAAGAAAATTAGAAGAAAGATATTCTAGAATGACTCCTGCTAGAATACAGGTTCCTGCTCTGGTGAATCACAGGGTATTCTGTCAAAATGGAGAATATATGGACGGAGGAGGTTTGGGTTGATATGACGAGAGTAGAGAGATAATGAGTTTACTTGGGGCAATGGGTTGCCTGAAAGGCAGGTGAAGAGAGATGGGTAAACTTGGAAGGGAGAGTACAGACCACATGACACCCCTCCAAATTCCTTTAGAAGATAGGGTAGGATGGAGTGTGGAGGGAAGGAGAATCCACAAGGGGAAATGAAGCAAAGCAAACAACTGACACTTAATATGGGACCTGTTGGGCTGATTTGGCTCTGGGCTGGGTATCAAGCACATCTGGAGAAAATTGCAAATGTAATTGTAAGGCAAGCCTTTAAAGAGCAGTTAAAAACCTGTTTTGAAACATGGGTTTATATAATTTGTTTCAACACTTTGAGTTACAGCAAATGAAATAGAGAAATAGTCTCAGTGCTTTTTTAATTTGCCCTGCTGACTGGAAACTGCAGAACTCAGCCCTATGAGCTGTTAACGAGATAAGCATTGCTGGTTTTTGTAAAGAATCATGTTTGACAAATGCTTGAGAGTATATGGATTTATTGAAGGAAGTATCATCCAAACCGGACTGACAAAGTTTTACAAAGAAAATACAATGAAAAAATGTTGGGATTAAAATGTAGGTCTTTTCTGTTTTATGATCTAGTTATAAAATGTGAATTAGAGGATGTTTCAAAGAACTTTTGAATTATAAGTTAATATAGTTCATAAACTATGTGAATTATTTTTAAAAAATAGGAATTATACTTCTCAAAAACACCTATTTTATGGAACACTAAAGTTTGAAATTAGATTAGACTTAGAACTCACTGAAGGCAACTGCAAGAAATTTAAATAAATTACTCCAAAACATTTTTCTAGTTATTTCCCTGTCTATTTTGTTCTAGGAACTGAAATGGGTTCTGAAATAATAAAAATAATTGGTATCTGTATAATTTTGTGGTTAATCCCAACTTTATGCAACTATTCTACTCAATGTGGTTTCTGGGGATCCAGATAAAATATAACACTTGAAGCAGAGTGGGGATTGAGGGACAGAGAAAAAAAACTGAGAACTGAGAATTGAAGAAGAAAGGTGAATTAGGAAGTTCAATGAAGTTAGGAGAGTAGTGGAGAAACAAAACAAAACAAAAAAAAAGAGTAGTCATGAGCACTGAATATAGAAACTGGACAATGGCCAGATCTTATATGACAATTAGAACTCTGACCCACAACCTCTACAGCAACCAGCCCAGAATAATCAGGACTTGGTCAATGATTGTCAGTTTCCCTGTTTTTTTGCACCCTCCTTTCTTCAACTCGGGACTCACTAAAGACAGCCAAATATGCTATCTCAAATCAATCACATAAGGGACTCTGCTTTTGTTAGCCCACCTCCAGCTTTCTCGCGCTAATACCCTAAGTCAGAGCATACATGAAACCTTCCCTTTTTGTTCACTACTAAGCTTTCCTGGCCAGCTGCTCATGCCTATAATCCCAGCACTTTGGGAGGCTGAGATGGGAGGATTGCTTGAGCCCAGGAGTTCAAGACCAGCTTGGATAACATAGTGGGACTCCATCTCTACGAATAATAATAATAATAATAATAATAATAATAATAATAAATTAGCCGGGCATGGTGGCATGTGGCTGTAGAGCCCAGGTGGGAGGATCACTTGCCCAAGCCACTACTGCACTCCAGCCTGGATGACAACAGAGTAAGACCCTGTACATAAGTAAATAAGTAAGTAAATAGTTTTCCTGCTGTCCTGACTTCGAGGACAGCATTTTGGCTTCGAGGCGGCCAAATGTTAGTGATGGTAACTGACTCCCTTGTCATAGCAAGCTTTGAATAAAAGCATTTGGGTGGTCTTCTTCCCTCTACATTCATTTATTTGCTTATTAATTATATATTAGTTGTGTTTTATCTTCCAGACAGTGGCCAGTATTGGAATATTGGAAGCAGATGGTCCCTGCCTTCAAGGGTATTCTGTCTAGTGGGACAGACAAATACATACCTATAACTGTAATTCGAAGTGCTAAATGAAACAATAGGTATGTATAAGGAAGGTGTAATAGGTCAAGTCGGGCTTTTAGGGGAAGGTGACCCTTAAAGATGTGTGCTAAGGATAACTAGCAGGTGATTTGGCTGAGAGGCGGGGACGGTTATTCAGGGCAGGTGGAGGGCCAGAATGAGTAAAGCCTGAGGCCAGAAACCACAGGGCGCGTTGCTGGATCGTGGTAAGGAAGGCGAGTAGCGGGAGAAGATGCCGTAGGGCGGATCGTGGACCGAAATGGATGTGCCACGTTGGAAAGACCTTGGACTTTATGCCGTCCTCCTGGAAATGAGATAACCGCTGGTTTAAGCAAGAAACGCGCGCGCGCGCCAGTGCCTCTGTGTTACTTTAGAGTCCAGGAGGGCAGCCACACAAAAACTCACGATTGGCATAAGTAGACATTCGATGAATGAATGAATGAACATAAGCACTTTGGTGTAAACGTCATTGTCTTCAATTTATGTTTTTCAAACGGGGTAAGACAAGGAGTTCTGGGCATCCGTTTGGGAGGTGATAGGAAAGGTTTAAGGTGGGAGAACTGCCATTCTGGTGGGGAGGGTTAGTGGGCACGAAACCTCCAATAGGTTATGGGCAAGGGATGCGCTTTGGTCGCGAACACCCCAAGACCAGCCCACCGGAGCTACTCTGTCCTGGGAACGGCCGCAGAGAAAGTAACCAGCCGAGAGTTCGCGCTCCCGAGAGAGCAGCGGGCGCAGGACCGCCCAACGCCACTCACCTGTGCGCTCACCGCGGGCCCTGCAGGCGGAGCCTCGTTACGACGCCTTTCCGATTGGACGCGGCTCGAAATCCCGGGGCGGGCATTAGAGGCGGAGCGCTCTAGGAGATTGGCCACCCTGGCGGACGGACGTGCTGCTGACGGAGCTGGTTCGCCCCCGGCCCGGTTCGTGGCGGGCCGGCCCCTCTCCGTGGGTACTCTGTCAGTCATTGGCTCCCTGCGGTTTCCTTGGGGACGTGGCGCCGCTGCCGGCCCGGGCTCTCCTTCCGGCTAGGCTAGGGGCCGCTGGGAGCAGCTCGGGATCGAGCTGAGCGGTGCCAAAGGAACCGGCGAGCCGCTTGATCCCGTGAATGTGGGCGCGAGAGGTCTGTGGGACCCCGAGGGACGGGGAGAGGAAGTGGGACCCACACCCCGCCACCTGGGGACTACCGGTGCCTAGAGGACAGAGCTGGCCCACGAGAACGCCCTGCTCCCAGGATGCTCGGGTAGGGTCCCCTGGGACTGAGGAACCAGAGCAGACGGAGTGGGAGCCTGGGGAGGAGGTGGGGGCCGTGGAATTCCCGTAGTGGTCTCGTCTCGTGGGCTCAGTCGGACAGAAGCCTGAAATCAAATCTTTCTAGGCTGCAGACGTAGGAGATGCCTGGAACAAGGAGGCCGCCTTCTCAGGGCAAAAGAAAAAGAAGGTGACAGGCGTTGAGACCACTGAAGGGAACCCATGGCTAGGTAAGACTACACACTTTCTCTCCGGTTGGGAGCACAGCGGAGGATGGCAGGTAGGTTGGGGGGCCCTGGGAGGCTTTCACAAGTGAGGTTTGCCCTGGAGCTATACTTGGACTTTGTATCCTGGTCAGTTGGATGCAGAGACGATCAAAGTTGTATTCTTGTGAGGGCTGATAAAATAATAGTTTCCAGCCCATAGTCCAGGGGTGGTGGAGTGGGTCCGCTTGCTCAGCTCTGTAAAGTGCAAGGTTGTAACATTCTTTAAGATTTGCATCTGAGCGAGGTGAGGTGCCACTTGAGAACGTTAAACAAAGAGGTTTTTTGTTTGCAGTGAACTTTAAAAGCAGACAGACTGAGGTCCTTTTGAATCAATATAGAAAGTGAACTTCACAGATGAATACACTTATGCATACCTTAGAATACTCTGAAGCTTTTAAAAAAGATTAATGTGGATCTACATGTACCAATAAGAGACAATTATCAAATAAAGTGAGGTAAAGATGCAGAACAGTAGGTATGGTGGACTACCATTTGTGTAAAACCAAGGGAATGGATACACACACACATACACATACACACACACACAGATATAACTAAATATATTGGTGTATATGTATGCTTGTGTATCCGTAGAATATCCTTGGAAAAATACACAGCAACGGCCCAGCGCTGTGGCTCACGCTTGTAATCCCAGCACTTTGGGAGGCTGAGGCTGGTGGATCACCTGAGGTCAGGAGTTCGAGACCAGCCTGGCCAACATGGTGAAACACCGTCTCTACTAAAAATACAAAAATTAGCCAGGCATGGTGGTAGGCACCTATAATCTCAGCTACTCAGGAGGCTGAGGGAAGAGAATCACCTGAATGCAGGAGGCAGAGGTTGCAGTGAGCCAAGATCATACCACTGCACTCCAGCCTGGGCAACAGAGCAAGACTCCGTCTCAAAAAAAACAAAACATACAGCAACTGGGTAGCAATGGTTGCCTCTGAGAGAGATTGTGGGGTCAGGGCAAGAGTCACTTTTCACTATGCAACATATCCTATTAAACTGTTTGATTTGTCTTTTACTATGCACATGTATAATCTGGTAAAACATTTAAAAAATCAGTTAAATGAATTTTCTGACTATCCTGTTTCTTACAGCATTCTTTGTTGGGAATATTGTAGTTGGCTCTGATTCTTCAATGTTATGAGGTTGCCCAGGGAGACTGTGATCTTTTCATTAACATGAGATTAAGTCTTTAAATTGCACTCAAAAGTGCAATTTGGAAAAAGGGCAGATAAGGCTTTTCTGATTAATGTAAGTAGAAGCACCATGAACTTCTTCTAAAATTAAAGACTAAAAGAACATTTAGACTTCTGTTGGCATGGATTTTTGCGTTTATTAGGAGGGCTTTTATCCAATTTAAAAATGATTTTTAAGCACTCAGTTGTAGACATGTTTCAGACTTACTAATGTTTGTCTAATTTCAGGATCAGTTTTTCCTACCTCTGCCCAGCCTCCTGGTACTTCACTGTGCCCACAGTGAGTCCATTTCTCCGTCAGCGGGTGGCATTCCTGGGACTCTTCTTCATATCCTGTCTCCTTTTACTTATGTTAATCATAGACTTTCGGCATTGGAGTGCTTCATTACCACGAGATAGGCAATATGAAAGGTGAGTCAGCTTTAGATCACTTTGATCAGCTTTGGCACTGAAGTCATAAATATTTTCATAAACTGTTTAACACACTACTAACTTTGACCCTTTTGGGGGATACTGTACTTTTATTAGTAAAATTACATGCCGTTGATTACATAAAGAAGATCTTAAGCCCCACTTTGGCAAGTTCAGTTTTGGTACAGGAATACTGATACCGCATTTTAACCATGAAAGGCATTTTTCTGTTTTCTTGTTTTGGTGTGCTGAGACTTACTGTGTATATAAATGTTTAGGACTGTAATATACCTTTATGAATTGACCCCTTTATCATTATTAAATGATTCTTTTTATCCTTGATTATATACTTTGCTCTGAAATCTAGTCTGGTATTAATATAGCTACTCCAGCTTTCTTTTGATTAACATTAGCATGATAGAGATTTTTTCTATACTTTTAGTTTTAGCCTATTTGAGTCTTTATGTAAGTGGACTTCTTGTAGGCAATGTTTGGTTGAGTCTTGTTTTTTATCCAATCTGACTATCTCTGTGGTTAATTGGAGTGTTCAGGCCATTTACATTTAATCTAATTATTGTGTATGTTTAGTTTTAATCTTGCTATTTGTTTTTTGTTTGTCACATTTGTTCTTCTTTTTCCCCTTTTCCCTTCTTTTCAATTAAGTACAATTTTTATGGTTCCATTTTATCTCTCACCTTGGGTTATTAGATACAACTTTTTCTATTGTTTCAGTGGTTACTTTAGGGTTTATAATATCATCTTTAATTGTCACACTTTTCCTTCAAGTAATATTATTCCTCTTCACATCTAGAACAGGAACCTAAAAACAGTATACTTTTATTCCTCCCTTCCCCTGGGTCTTTGTACTATTGTCATGTATTTTATTTCTACATGTTTTAAGTTCCACAATATATTGTTATTTTTGCATTAGTCAATTATCTTTTGAAGAGATTTTCAAAATAAGGAAAAAAAGGCTTATATATTTAACCATATTGTTGCATGAAAGGGTGATATAAGCAAAGTGACCCTTGAATGCTGAAGGGACAGGAAAAACCAGAGGTGGCAGGCAAATTGGTCATTGGTATTGATTGATTTATTGAGAGAACTTGCAGACAGTTGTTAGCAGACAGGTGGGTAGCTGCAAAACAGGTGTTACTTCACACTGTTATTCCCAACACCTGTGGAGACAGGTATTAGTCCACACTGTTAATCCCGAGACCCAGGCCTTATATACTACAGGGAGATGGGGTATGCGCCCTGTGCAAGACAATTAAAGACAGCCCTCTAGAACAGGCAAGAATGCTGCATGTGCCGTATTCTATCATTTGTGTGCCAACACGCAAGTTTGCCATGTTCTTACACTAGTAAATAAAGCAGGAATCAAGAGGCATTCACGAGACTGGGGCAGTCAGAAGTCAGTGTGGTGGGTTAGCATCCAAGATGGAGTCACTTTTGTCTATATTTACTATTTCTGGGCTGCTTCATTCCTTCGTGTAGATCCATATTTCCATCTGGGGCCATATTTCCATATTTGGTTTTACTTAAAGAACATTCTTTGGCATTTCTAGTAGAGCAAGTATGTGATGAATTCTTTCAACTTTTGTATGACTGAAAAAGTCCTTACTTTGCTTTCCTTTTGAAAGAAATGTTCATTGGGTACAGAACTCTAGGTTAACCATTTTTTCCTTTCATTACTTTAAAGATAATGCATCACTGTCTTTTGGCTTGCATTCTTTCTGAGATGTCTCCTGTCTTTTTAATCTTTGTTCTTTTTGTATAGAATATGTCTTTTTCAGCTGGGTGCAGTGGCTCATGCCTGTAATCCCAGCACTTTGGGAGGCCGATGTGGGTGGATCACCTCAGGTTGGGAGTTCAAGACTAGGCTGATCAATATGGAGAAACCCCGTCTATACTAAAAATACAAAATTAGCCAGGCGTGGTGGTTTATGCCTATAATCCCAGCTTCTTGGGTGGCTGAGGCAGGAGAATCACTTGAACCCGGAAGGTGGAGGTTGCAGTGAGCCGAGATCACACCATTGTACTCCAGCCAGGGCAACAAGAGTGGAACTCCATCTCAAAAAAAAAAATGTTTTATCTTTTCCCTCTGAATACTTCTTTTTTTTTTTTTT
>PVKP010012992.1:0-56823 GCA_004027715.1 Plecturocebus donacophilus | reverse complement strand
CCGGCTCACTGCAACTTCCGTTTTTCCGGTTTCAAGCAATTCTCCTGCCTCAGCCTCCCGAGTAGCTGGGACTACAGGCACGCACCACCACGTCCGGCTAATTTTTTGTACTTTAGTAGAGACGGGGTTTCACCGTGTTGGCCAGGATGGTCTCGATCTCTTGACCTCGTGATCCACCCGCCTCGGCCTCCCAAAGTGCACCCCATTTATTTTGTCATGCCCTTGAATGTGCTGTCTCTCACTGTTGATCTTTTGGTTGTGGTGTGTGTGCCTGTGGTGTGTTTGTATATACAGACACACATATATGTGATAGTCATATGACTTGAGGGTAAGTTATAAATATCATGGCCCTTTATTCCTGCACCATCCAAAATGGTAGCTACTAGCCACAAGTAGCTATTTAAACTAAAACTAAACAAAACTTTACATTCAGTGCCTCAGTAACACCAGCCACAGTTTCAAGGGCTCCATAGACACATGTGTGGCTGCATCAGACAACAGAGACTACAGAACCTTTTCAGTAGCACATACAGAGCAGCTCCTCTGCACAGTGCCGCTTTACTCTGATGCTTCAGTGTGTGTTTCCCAAGAATAGGCGCTCTCATACACGATACAGTAAGCAACCTTAGAGAATGGAACACTGACAATGTGTTTATCCAAGCCACAAGTTTACATTCCACTTTTGTCAGTTGGCTCAGTGGAGTTCTCATTTCTTTTAGAATGTAGGTCTTAGGTCTTGTTTGTGAGCCCAGATCTGCTGGTCTGCACTTGGGGATGAAACAGCACTCCCATGTCTTGAATTGAGGCTGTGCCTTTACTATGCTCTTTCTTTCCATAAACTCAAATCCTTTCTCTAACTCATGTGCAGATAGATTGGGGCTGGGCCTGGAGCCCAGGTTGCATTTCCTTAGCTCAGGATCATTTTAATGCTTTTGTCACTGGTTGAATAACTCAAGGTGCAGCTTCCTCCAGTGCTGACATTTGGTCTGTGAGCAGGTGTGGCTCTGCTCTTAAATCAGCAGAAAAGATTTCCTGTGAGTAAAAGGAAATTGGCCTTCCCAGCAACAGCACTGTTTTTCTTTTTTCTAATCACTTTCCCCAAATTTTAGCTTGCAACTAAGAAAACGCTCATCTTGTTTTTGTTTCTTATTTTATGGCTGAGTCGTGACCCTGCAGCTCTGAATCCCTTCATGTGGCCCAGGACCAGTGAGGCATTGGAGAGCTTCTGTCTCCAAACTCCTGGTGTAGCAGAGGCCAGATGTGCAGGGCCCTTGGCAGCTCATTTTCCTGCAGTCCAGGGGAAAGGTGGGCTTCTAGTGATTTTCAGCCATGGTTTGGGTGAAAAGCTGGGGTAATGAGCAAATTGCAGAGTGGTTTTTATTCTTGCACTAACTAGTGTCAGAGCTTATCCTCCAGGGGATTTCTGGTGACTTAATGGGATTTCATGGCCTGAGTAGGTATGGAAAACAGATTCCTGGGTCACCGACTTCACTTCCATAGACATTCTCCATCTGCTAATAATTCTTAGGATTTTCTGGGTGTAAAAGCTGGAAAACAAGAAATCAACAGGCTTATTATTCTTTCCTGCATTTCTTTCTTTGTTTCTTTTTTTTTTTCTTTTGAGACAGAGTGTTGTTCTTGATGCCCAGGCTGGAGTGCGATGGTGCAATCTCGGCTCATTGCAACCTCCACCTTCCGGGTTCAAACCATTCTCCTGCCTCAGCCTCCTGAGTAGCTGGGATTACAGGTGCCCACCACCATGGCCAGCTAATTTTTTTGTATTTTTGCATAGAGATGGGGTTTCACTATGTTGGTCAGGCTGGTCTCCACCCACCTCGACCTCCCAAAGTGCTGGGATTACAGGCATGAGCCACTGCACCTGGCCCCTTTCCTGTATTTCAAGTTGCCCCTTAGAATGTATTCTCATACGTCCTCCCACCTTTTTGTTTGGATTCAGCATGTCTTAAAAGAGAAAAATCTTTAGCAAGGTAAGACCTGGATGGGAATACTATATGAGCCATATCATTTGAGCCAGGGTGAAAAAGGGAAATGAATTCATGCAGAGAGAGTGGGAATGGAGCTAATAGCCTCATTTTCTGCTTAACTAAAACGGAATGAAAAGGGCTTGGCTGGCAAGGTCAGGACCACAAGGCGAGCTGCTGACAGCCGTATGATGCAAGATGGCAACAGAGTTTCTACCCTTGACCACCTTTTGAGAACTGACAGGGAAGTCTCTTAGCACTGGGCCTGCGTGGCTTGTTTGGAGGAGTCAATTGAGTATATTTGATGCTGGTGAAAGGATCAGAGAGCTTCCCTGCCTCTAGCTTTGGAAGGAAAACATACATTCGGACGTTCTCTGTTAATATCTTACGTGTAACATGAGGCACCCTAGTGGGGTAAAGGGTTTTGATTGGCCTTTGTGGTTCCACAAGGGTTGCTGTGTTTGTAGGATTGTAGGCCCTGTTGCACCCCCGCCTCCAGCCTAGAGATTACGTTTTTATGTTACCAATAGCATCCTCCCAGCTTCAACAAAGGGTGTTGGCCCAGGACAGTAACTCCGAGGAGGGTCTGAGAGCTGATTTGTTTCAAGTCATCTCTGGCCTTGGAGATGCCCTCCCTGGAAATCATGGAAGAGCGGAGGAGGGCATCTTTGCCAGGAGTGTGTGCCCTCTGTTTCCTACCATGGGAGTTCCCTCAGGGAAGCACCTTGGCCACCTGGACACTGGTGTGTCCAAGCCACTTCCGGAAATAAAGTTGCAGTGACCCTGTGAATGCTTATTCAGCACACTGGCCCCTCTGCCTACCAGGGCATGCCCTCCTCTGCCACTTGAAGTCAGCAAGGGTACCAAAGGGGACCAGCCTTCCCTTCATTCTCCTGTCACCTGATCCTGCAGCATCCACATTCTCATGGCTTCTTTCACACCCGTCGTGCCAGGGTCTTTGGGTCGTCCCTGCAGAGTCTCCTGTCTGCACTTTCCCTGCAGGTTCCCCTCACCTCTCAGATGCACCTCTACGGTGGATGCCAGAGCCCCTGGCTGCGTGCAGCCATTTCCCAGTCAGAAATGGGACCATTCTTCCTTCCCCTCAGCCACCTCCTGTGACTCCTCAACATAACAAAATCAAAGCCAGGCACCAAAGAGCTGCCACGCTGACTCCAGCCTTTCCAGACCCTTTTGCCACTCGCTACAAGAACCCTCAGCCACAGGCACAGTTTTATTCTTCCTGATGTTCCCTTAGATGAGTTTGGCCTTGTTTTATTCTTATTTTCATATTGTGCTTTGTGTCGTATCTGCACAGTACCCCAGCTCCTGTAGGCAGTGGATGGCTTATACATCTTAAATTAAAAGGGTCTCATCTGTCCCTGGAACCCAGTGCTCACCAGCCTCTGTGTTTCAGCTCACCCGTGGTGTCCCCTTGGGGTGCCTTCTTGTGTGTAAAGGTGGCGCCGACCTGAGAGCACTCATTCCATTCTCTGAAGCCTGCACCATTTGATGGGCGACAGTGGTGACTTCCCTCTGTGGTCAGTTATCTCTTCTCCTTTTGCCCCATCTTGTCGTTTGGCCTCCTGAAAAGCAGGTATTTGGCCTTTTTTTCACAATGTCGGTGGTCACCTACCACTCTTGGGGTGGCGCATGGACATCGTAGGTGCTCAGCAAATATTCCTGGATGTTCACTCTGGCCTCTAGAGTCCTCAGCTTAGCAGATTTGGAAATCTGACTCCACAAATTCAAGGATTATTGGGTTCTAAATGACTGGTTCATACTAATTCTATGAAAGGCTGATGGATCAATCTGAATCATTTAAAGAGCGATAATCCTAGCATCCAGAGAGGCTAGGCCTACATACCAAGGTATTTTCTCCTTGGTCGGAAGGTCCTCTCTGGAATCCCAGTAAGAGATGAGAAAGTTGCTTATTTAGCACAGAATTTAAGCAAAAGGCTTAAGTCATCATATACTTTTAAATGTATTTATGAATTATGAAAACATTCTCTGCTCATGGGATACTTCTCTTGAAGAGCCTGCATGAGACATCTAGAATCAAATACTCTCTTCCCCCCTTGGCAGTGAAAAACCTATGACTTATTTCTAGACTTCAATGAGATTAGTGTCGTTATCTTTGTAACATCATGTCTCTTTATTTAGGTATGACATATCATAGTTATGCCAAGTTGGTAGACACTCTGATTAATTACATTTTACGTCATTTTGAAGTCACAAATCAGATGGCTTGTCAAATCCTGATTTTGTAATTTTTGAGAGTTCCTTCTTTTAGGATCTGAAGATCTCTATAAATTAGTACAGCATAATATTCCTATGAGGGAAATGATAAGTATGTGTGCCTCGATTCTAGAAATCATAATCTAAAACACCATACAAGTTAGGAGTCCACAGTAGTGTTTATTTGGCCATTAATGAATCAGTGGTCCCCTGGGTGTGTGGGCCATGCTATTTTTAAATCCATTACTGACTTCAGTGATAAAGAGAGTACAGAATGTACCTTCCCAGGCTTGTGAGCTTACCATGAGTAATACCCATGGTTATTATGATGTCAGAACTTAAATATTCTTTACAAAGAACACAACCATGGCATCATGGAGCATGGCAATGAATTTAGAAGGCAGGGTGCGAAAAGCCCATTTTTTCCAGAGAAAACATCAGCCCAGGGTAAAAGCTGATTCTCCCCTGGGGGCCCTTAGGCCTGTATGCAGCAGTGCCAGACTCCAACTGTCAGTGTGAAGGGCATCTTCCCGTTTTAGTCACCAGAGAGTGACTTGCCTCAGAGTTTGCAAACCAAACAAGAGCATTTGTCACTGAAGATCCCATGCCTCCCACTTGTTCAGAAAAGTTATTAGGGGCCGGGTGTTGTGGCTGTCGCCTGTAATCCTAGCACTTTGGGAGGCTGAGGCGGGTGGATCACATGAGACCAGGAGTTGGAGACCAGGCTGGCTAACATGGTAAAACCCTGTCTCTACTAAATATACCAAACTTAGCCGGGTGTGGTGATGTGTGCCTGTGGTCCCAGCTGCTCAGGAGGTTGAATTGCTTGAACCCGGAGACGGAGGTTGCAGTGAGCAAAGATCACACCACTGCACTAGAGCCAGGCAACAGAGCAAGACTCTGTCTCAAAAAAAAAAGAAAAGAAAAGTTATTAGGTGGGGGATAACTGTGTGCACTCTTGAAATCACTAATACTGGTGATGATGAGAGTTGTTCCGTCATTTGACAGATTGATCTCCTGAAGCATTCTCATGGGGCACGGAAGTGATGCTAAAATATGGACAAAAGCGACTGAACTATTTCGGAATTTTTAAGCTGTCTTTAGAAACGTGGGCTCTGGTTTTGCTAGGTGAGCATGCTGTGCATCACAGCAGAATTACACTAAACCACGTTAATTGTGACTCATTAGGGGTGGCAGCATGAAAGAATATTCCAGTGCTGGTTAGGATGGCCTAAGTTCTACCACGTTAACAAACTAAAGAAGTTTGTGTCACACTTGGGCTACATCTTGGGTTGACTGGAGTCTCTGCTCATTGTATCCTCATTCACTAACAGGCGAAGGAGCTACTCTTCCCAGACTGTGGCTGGTTACTAATAAGGGAAAGAGGAGTCACACACTGGCTGGAAAGGCTTTTGCCTGGGAATGCTACTTCTCACCTACTTTTTATTGTCCAAGGTGGATCATATGGCCAAGACTAATTCTAAGTTACATGGCTTGGGTTACCTGAATTACAGCACAGCTTTTCAAAGTGAAGGGTACAAGACAACTTTCTAGGCTACAGAAGAAATTTTGAATATGTATGTTTTATCTTACTTTATCCTTTAAACTTTTCTATATTTGTGTTTTTGGTAAACATACTGTATTCGTAAAGTAGAACATAGATTATTTTTTATTATAAAAATCACATATATCAGGAGTGCTTATTTTTTCCTGATTAGGTGCTTAATCAAAAAAGTTGAGATTATTGTTTATACAGTAGGTACAAATCTGTAATAAGCATAATTGTACATAGAAACTGGGTCTCAGTTATGACCAAGGATAGTGCTTTTGGTTAAAATGTTACATGGAAAAGAAATGCAGAAGCTTTGAAAGTAAATTCTATTCTATGTTAGCTAGGCCTTGGGGAGCTAGCTGACCACCCTCCCCTCAGTTTTCACTAAACACTTGCTTAGGACTGTTTTAGTCCATTCTTGCATTGCTATAAAGAAATACCTGAGTCTGGGTAATTTATAAAGGAAAGAGGTTTAATTGGCTTCTGGTTCTGCAGGCTGTACAGGAAGCATGATGCTAGCATCTGCTCAGCTGCTGGGGTGGCCTCAGGAAACTTACAGTCCTGGTGGAAGGTGAAGGAGGAGCCAGGCTTTCACATGGCCAGAGCAGGAGCAAGAGAAACACTTTAAAGCCACCAGTTCTCACAGGAGAACGCACTCCTAATGCAAGGACAGTACCAAGATGGATGGTGCCAAACCATTCATGAGAAACTGCCCCCATGATCCAGTCACCTCCCACCAGGCCTCACCTCCAACACGGGATTACAATCCGAGATTTGGGTGGGGACACAGATCCAAACTGTATCAGGGAGTCACTATTACATATATGTTCATTTACTTCTCACAAGGACCCTATGAAATATGATTACTGTCTCCACCTTAGAGACGAGGGGATTGAGGCAGAAAGGGGTTAAGTAACTTGCTGAGATCACACAGCTAGAAAGGGCAGCCCTGGCATCTGACCTAGTTGTTGAGAACTCAGAAACAGTCTGAAAACGACCTCTTGGAATACAGACCCCTACGAAGATAGGAATGACCTACATCACCAAATGCCATCCTGTCTGTTTTAAAGCAAGACACAGGAGAGCTATTAACCATCTTAGATGTATGCCAGGAAGAAGGTGCCCCACTGCAAGAACCAGTATTATCTGAGTGGGCACCTCCTCCCAGCACTGGGTGTAAGTGGCTCAGTGCCATGGAGTTGTTGGGTAATAACGCCAGGACTGGCTTGATGACAGTGACTCACAGTAGAAAAATGTCCTTGCAATAGACCAAAGAACCCACTTTAATTTGCACAGCTTCAAATGGGCCACTGGTTGCCCTGCCAAGGGACCCCTGTACCATCTGATTTTCATATCCACAAACACACAAAAGCACCTATTTAAATATTGCAAATAATGCCACATTGCATTTTTATTGTGCTTTATAGTTTACAAAGCACATTACAATGCTACTTTATTCTTCTGAGTGTGCTCCCAGTACCGATTTTGCTTGCCTTCTGTTTTCTCACCTTTTTCTCATCTTTAGTTTCTTTTTGCTTTTCGTCTCAGCATCTTTGCCTACTTTCCCCACACTCCAGCTTTCTTCTTTGCATTTCTTCTTGCCCTTCCCTCTCCCTGCAAGCTGTGGGGGTGGTACCTTTCCCAAAGTGATCCTGAATTGAGTTTAGTCAGATGTCACTTAAAGCCAACTGAGGGGAATGAAACAATTCTCCAAGGAACGAAAGAGTTGCAACATGGAGTGCCACTTGTAAACAGCAGTTGCTATTTAAATCAGGTAAGAAGGATGGATTATTGTGCTTTGAGAAGGGGGTGAAATGAATCCTGTATTTGAAGAGAGTCCCGGGGAAAGGGTTATCTGCCTCTCACATCCCAGGCATCCCTGTGTCTGCAAAACATCTTTCACAAAGTTTTCTTTGCAGTTAGAGAACAGCCTATGAGAGAAATGCCCAAAGAAATACATAAACATGAGTATAAGGGCTGTGCAAACAGGTGTTGCACTGAGAGCAGAACCCAGATGGCGGCCCTTTGTCCTGGTTTCTTTGTATAACTCGGCAAAAAGTTGAGGTTTAGAAAAGGCAGGCAGGTTTGAGGAAGTGCTGTCTGTGGCTTCTTAACTGTGGATATCGCCGATGAGAACAGATTGAACTTTCAGATGCCTTCCTTAGAAATTTTGTTGTTTTGAAGTCAAACCTCAATCACAATGGACAAATATATTTGCATAAAGAGAGGAGGTGTCTAGTGCCCTGGCAGGAATTAAGACGAAAACGTGGGATTAAAGCTATAGATGCTTCTGTCGCTTTTCAACCAAGAGGCACAGGCACAGGCTGGGAGGGCAGGGAGGGCACCCTGCCATTTGGCCAGCGTGACTTTGCAATTGTTATAAATTATCATAGCTTGAGTACAGACATGCCTTTTCAGTGAAATACATCCTGAGTTATTTTGCAGAGGGTACTAGTTTCATAGGGTGGCTGTAACAAACTAACAGAAACTATTCATACGTGGCTTAAAACCAGAGGTGTCTTCTGTCACAGTTTTAGAGGAGTCCGCAGGGCCACGTTCCCTTGAAGACTCCAAGTAAAACCCCTCCTTACCTTCTCCCGGCTTCTGACGGCTCCCAGAAATGCTGGGCGTCCCTTGGCCTACAGCTGCCTTGCTCCAGTCTCTGCCTTTGTCGCTGTACAGCCCCCACTCTGTGTATATGTCTGTGTCTGTGTCTCCTTTTATAAGGACACCAGTCCTATGGGATTAGGGCTCACCTTAATGACTTTATTGTAACTTGGCTACATCTCAAAAGACCCCATTTCCAAAAAAGGTCACATTCATAGATACTGGAGGTTAGGACTTAACATATCTTTTGGGAGAACACATAGTAATAGAATCTACGCAGTTTTTAGTATAAATGAAAATTGGGGCCAGGCACCGTGGCTCACACCTGTAATCCCAGCACTTTGGGGATCCGAGACGGGTGGATCACTTAAAGTTAGGAGTTCGAGACCAGCTTGGCCAACGTGGTGAAACCCTGTCTCTACTAAAAAGACAAAAATCAGCTGGGCATGGTGGCACACACCTGTAATCCTGGCTACTGGGAGGCCGAGGTAGGAGAATCACTTGAACCTGGGAGGTGGAGATTGCAGTGAGCTGAGATGTCCCCACTACACTCCAGCCTGGGTGACAGAGAGATTCCATCTCAAAAAGAAAAAGAAAATTAGCAGTGACATGGTAATAAGAACACCAAGATGGGAAAGAATAGATTTCCAGTTCTGATTCTGTGTACGGCAAACATTTCTGAAGTAGAACCTGAGTTAGCTCAGAAAGACACCTCAGCTGTGGCTGGAACAGGAAATGGGTGTTCGGCTAGTAAAGCGCATCTTTTACCTTACCAACGTAGTACCAGACATTTAAGGCTAACACATTCACTTTTGCACAAAAGAGAAAAAGCCTACCAGATTTTTTTAGTCTTGGTTTAGACTTTATCAAACATTTCTAAAGGATGGGGAAGTCCACCTAAGGCTTACCTTGCATTGCCAGGCACACCCCAGCCTCTCAGTGTCTGCTGCAGATCTGTTTCACTTGTCTCTTGAGGGGGCCAGTGAGGATTTTGAACCAGTAGTGAACAGAGGGACGTTGGTATGTCATATTAGGGAGTAGCTGAAAATTTCAGGGAAGGTGCTTTTGTAAAGGTTTGTGACTCAAACACCTGAAAACTAGTACTGCTGAAAACTTTAACCTTCCTTATTTAGAGCATTTCAGGGACAGTGAGCAGCCTTCTAGATCTTTGAAAAAATGTGGATTTAAATGGAATTCCTCTGGGTTGAAACCAGAAGTACAGCTGATTTTGTTTTTATAGTTTGTGGGTGTTTGCCTTTTTCATCCCACCAAGTTTATTTAAAAGGTTGTCTTCTTGCAATCGTCCGTTGGAAAGAAAATGTAGTGTTAAAAAATGGAACAATGTGGATGACAGGTGAGCGTTAGAGAGCGCGTGAGGAAAGAGCAGGCTGGGGCTCCTCCTCGATGCCGAGGGGAATGAGAGGGTGGCCTGACCTTGTCCGCCCTCTGCCAGCCACACCTCAGGTGGCTTTTGGGGCTTACTTAGATTCTGCCTCAGACACACACGGAATCAGAACTGGAAACCTAGTTTTCATTTTATTAATAGGCCACTCCCAATTCTCGCTCTTTTTTTAAGAGACAAGGTCTCACTCTGTTGCTCCAGCTGGAGTGCAGTGGTGCAATCACAGCTCACTGCAACCTCGACCTCCCAGGTTCAAGTGATCCTCCACCTCAGCTGGAACCACAGGTGTGCACCACTGTGCCTGGCTAATTTTTTGTGTTTTCCGTAGAGACAGGATTTCACCATGTTGCCCAGGTTGGTCTTGAACACCTGGGCTCAAGCAGTCCACCCACCTCGGCTTCCCAAAGTGTTGGAATTACAGGTGTGAGCCCCTGCACTTGGCCCCAGTTCTCTTTTATACCAGAGTGACTACAGTTGCTCCTCAATGGATTGAGAGATACATTCCTAGATGGCCTTTTTCAGAAGCATTGTAACATCAACTCATGCAGAGCTTCATTTAAAATAGACACTATGCTTTCACTTGTTTCCATCTATGATATTAGACTAATTGAAATGCACTCATAGGTCCTTTAAGGTAAGATACAGAGAAAGCACAAAATGAAATGTCTTATCAGCAAGGAGGGAAAATCAGAGACTTCTTTTGGAATTATAGTAATTATTTAACCTGAGAAAATTATACTTTAGTAAAATGCTTTTGGTTTCCTTAAAACTATTGTTATGGGTTGAATTGTGTTTCCCCCCTCCCAGATTCACACATTAAATTCCTAACCTTCTGTATCTCAGAATATGACTTTATTTGGAGGTCGGGATTTTATAGAAGGAATCAGGTTAAAGTGAGGTCATTAGGGTGGGTACTAACCCAGTGCAACTGATGTCCTTATTAGAAAGGGAAATTCATACACAGATACACATGGAGGGAAGATGATGTAAAGAGACACACAGAGAAGACACTCATCAGCAAGCCAAGGAGGGAGGCCTAGAACAGACCCTTCCCTTCCCTTCCAGCGCTTGGAAGGAACCTGTCTTGCTGACACCTTGGTCTTGGACTCCAGCTTCTAGAACTCCAAGACAGCGTCTGCTGTTTAGGCCGCGCAGTCAGTGGTACCGCAGCCCTGGCAGATCTGTATGCTTTGGTACTGCAGCCCTGGCAGATCTGTATGCTATGTTTAGAAAGTGACGTTTTGGGTTTTTCTAAATAATTAAGGTTCTTAACCCAGCCAGGCACAGTTGCTCACACCTGTAATCCCAGCACCTTGGGAGTCTGAGGCAGGAGGATTGCTTGAGCTCAGGAGTTCGAGACCAGCCTAGACAACACAGGGAGACCCCCATCTCTAGAAAAAAATTTTAAAAAGCCAGGCATGGTGGCACACACCTGTAATCCCAGCTACTTGGGAGACTGCGGTGGGAGGATCTCTTGAGGCCAGAAAGTTGAGCCTACAGTGAGCTATGATTGCATCACTGCAATCCAGCCTGGGTGACAGTGAGACGCTGTCTCAGAAACAAAAACATTTATCCAGTGCAATTCTTGTTTCAAAAAGGATTCTTTGAGTTGTTTTAGTAAATGCTTATTTTCTTTTCATCGATCCCATCCATTTCCTGGAGAAAGAAACTCAAAAAGCGTTTGTTTTCGCACTGGATTGGATTGGGAATTTTCAGACTGCTTATGAGCTCTTGACACCATGTCCTGTAGATAAACAATTATGGGTTGTCTATACTCACCCACTGCAGGGCGAGGCTGGCTCACCCACAGCTGTTGATGGCTTCATTCAAAGCAGCAAAGCAGAGTTACCAAAAGGAGTTGTTTGGGGCCAAGTTAGCAGCTCACAGAAAGAGAAGTAAGTCTGAACATGTAACTCTGACAAATAATGAGTCAATAGGTAGACAGATGTGTGAAGAATCTGCAAATGTTAGGAAAAGAATGTTTTCTCGATAGAAGAAACACAGCTTATGATAGAATTTGCAGACTCAAGGCCGATGAGATAAAAGACTTAGAAAGTTCTTAAGAGAACCACATTTCTTGGAAAAGCAGGAGGCGTGACATGGTGCATTTGGTTCTCTTCCCAGGAGAGCACCTCCTTTCCCTGCTCCTGACCCTGTGGGAAAAGAGGGCCGTTGGCTCATTCCCAGCCAGGCTCTGCCACTCTTTCTCTGTTTTCATTCTCCTGGATCAATCCCTTAATTGTGTTTATCATCGTTTCATGCTTGACGTTTCCCTGTGAGTCATACTGTCCTCCTCATACTATTTGACAATGTCTCTGCCCCCAAGGATTACTTGATTTGCCATCTGCTCTACTTTCTACAGCATTTCTCCTGGGAAACAGATTTACTCACCGGCATAACGTTTCCACCGAGGTGTTGATGACAGCCTTCGGGTCCGCATCTCCAGCCATGACCTTGCGCCCATTCCCTCACCTGGCTTTTTTTCTTGTTGCATACAGAACATTTCCTCTTTGTGGTTACTAATGCCTAAAATAAAATCTGCCTTAAACCGAGCTCTTGTAGCTGGCCTGTGCTCTTACCATCAGCAGCATGGTTCTCTTAGACCCCTTGGGGTGTGAACCTTTCATTTAGATCTTTTCCCCATTTGCTAGTTCTCATTCTGTCCTGCTGGTCCTTGTTTAGCAACACTTCTGGCTGTGTCCCTCTGTCTTTGGCCTTACCCATGAATTAGTTCAGGGTCACCCTGCCCTCTTCCCCTTCCAATTAATCCCATGCAGGCTCAGCCCATCCTATTGATTTCCATTCCCTCTTCAAAGTGGGTGATGATGATTCACAATTCAACTTAGCAAGTAAGAACTGGGTGCTGATTAGCAAAGACCATCAGCTCCTGACACTTTAGTAAATTAAGCAATTTCTTGCCTCAGAGTTTCAGTATGAATAGCTGAACACTGGACATTTCAACGTAGATATCCCATTAGTGCTCGTAATTCAACTTGTTGAAAACTGATTCCATTCTCCCCTCCCCCCAAGATAAGCAACACATGAACTCCACTTCCTATCTTCCCGCTCACCAGTGGAGCCTCACTCCTTCTGGTCCCCCAAATGTGTTCTAGTCCCCTCTCTCCTTTGCTGTCACATCTCATCTGTCAGCGTGTCTTACCTTTTCTCCTCTGCAGAGTCGTATATTTCTGCTGCTCTCTATTGTCCCAGGCAGTTCCCTAGTCCAGGTCCTCCTTACCCCTCTGGACCAGCCTTCCTTTTGGCTGAGCACCTGCCCAAGGTCCTTTAGCCCAGCTCTTCTTACTTAAGGGCCAGTTATCTGTCTACTGACCCCCTGTGCATCAGATAAGCGGTGGTTAACCTCTTTAAAGAGGTAAATTTATTTAATTTTAATAATTTCTTATGGTTATATTTCTCAAATGTTGTAACTAGAAGATAAAGATATGAGAGGTGACTTAAGGTCACTGTTGTTGATGTCCCAGACCATTTTACCAGGTGAAATAGTCTATGTCAGTATCCTGTTATAGTCAGTGTTTCCTGTAGTTTCAATCTGTCTTCCTTCACTTATCAGCCTTCATCTTTCCTTCGGCTGTTGTGAGACCTGTCTCATTTTTTGGTGATTCTAGTCTGAGAACCTAAAGAATTAAGAAGAAGTTTGGCTGGTGGCATGGATTTGGGAGTCATGCAAACCTCAGTTCAAATCCCAGCCCTGCTAGCAGTGGCAAAGTGACTTTAGACAAATTAAAGCTCCATTTACTCATCTCTGAAACAGGGAAACACACCTTACCTTACAGTTGTATCGAGTAGACACCTGGAGTCTGACATGTAGAGAGTGAAGGCAATCAGGACAGACCCCTACTACTTGTTAATTATATGTTAGATGGCAGCCAGCGAGAGAGAAGGCGAAAGCAGAAATTATGTGAGCGGTTCTCATGGTTGAGCTTCCCCTTAGCTCTTTGAGTATTTAGAAATTACTTCTAGAAGATGGAAGTTATCAGAAGATGACAATTCTGGATAAGTAGGTAGTTGTGTACACACTAGTGGTTAATTACTTTAGCATTCGTTATTGTGTTGTCACTATGCAAATGCACCTCAGTTGTCTCCAAGCAAAGCCTGAGTTTCTTAGGACAGAGACGGTGGTGCAGGCCACTCCTGCCATGAGTCTCGCTTTCCTGGTGGACTGAAGGACACCCTGTTTGCAGGATCTAGAGCACCAGCTTTCTGCCCCATCTTTCCAATTGCAGCTTGCATCTTAGCTCTGCTGTCAAATCTTGCCTGACTACAACCCATAGTGACTCCTGCCTCTGAACTCCTAGTGTTTACTTTGGCAACTTTATGTTGCCTTAGAATTACCAGCTGTCCTTTTTAATTTGCATTGTACTTGGCAATCCCCATGGGATTTTAAGCTCCTCTCGGTCAGTGATGATGTCTTAGATGTCTTTGTGTTTCCTGTTGTGCCCAACCCTCGGCTTTTTTTATGTCGAGGACCCTTAACACAGACTTGATGATTGATTTTATTTCAGGTTTTTTTCTACTTCTTTCAAATGCCCAGTGCTGCAATCAGTAGTATTGTTATTGTCGTTATTGACAGAAGACTCTGTAGAACTTGTGGTTGATCCTAAGCTGTGCTCTGGTGGAATACACTATATAGTTAACATTACAGAACCAGTGGATAAACAGACGTTGATTGAAAATGATATAAAGCCCCAGAGACATTCAGCATACACCGTTTAGGAAATATATCATTTAGGATGGGCTAACCTGAGATTATCTTTGCACTGCTTGTGAAATATAAACTTAATAAGCAGGATTATTAAAACTTTATGAATATTACTAAGTATGTCAATGAAGAAAACTTTCCTAGTACTTTTTGACCCCCTCAGGTATTAGATCACTGAGTTATCCAGGATTCTCAAGGGTTATATAGATTAACCCTTCTCTAGGTCTTTAAAAATGTCCATTTAGATGCATATGTCTAACATATTTTAATATAGAATAATAATTTGACATATTATTCCATAATTTATTATATTTTGGGTGCATAATCTATATTAGACAGATATGGCATTTCATTAAATATGGGAATTAATCCTTTCTTTGAGTTCTTGATTAGGAAAAAAAAAATCTGTAGCATCTAGCAAGTACTCATTATTCAGCCAGAGCATGTGTCCAAAAGATTTTAGGAAGTAAGGAAGTTAGTACCTCTTAAAATCAGGTGTTCATGATTCCATTCTCTTTAATAATATAACTGGATTCTCAGAGGTAATCTGTTTCACATCTGCCAAACCCAAATTAAACATTATATACCGATAAAATTGGTGCCACTATTTTACTTACAATTACTCCTCTTGAGCTTTGCTAGAATTCAATGAAATTGAATTCAACTTTTTTTTTTTAATTGTAGTTGAACCCTCACTCATCCTTGTAGTCTGATCTTCCAGTAGATAATTTATTTAGGGGTGGTGAAATGGAAAGGAAATGTACTCAGATGTGTAGCAACTTTTCAGTTCATCTAATTGTGAAATATAAAGTTATGAAGAAACTAAGTAAATAAGTGGGGAAAAATACAGTAAATGAGCCAATTCCTTAACAAATGTCATTTTTAAAAAAACTGTGTGAGTTGGTTGGGCGCAGTTACTCACACCTGTAATCTCAGCCGAGGGAGGCTGAGGCGGTTGATCAGCTGAGGTCAGGAGTTTGAGACCAGCCTGGCCAACATGGTGAAACCCCATCTCTATTAAAAATATAAAAATTAGCCAGGTGTGGGAGCACATGCCTATAATCCCAGTTACTCGGGAGACCGAGGCAGGAGAATCACTTGAACCAGGGAGGTAGAGGTTGCAGTGAGCCAAGATTGCACCATTGCACTCCAGCCTGGGTGACTGGAGCGAAACGCCGTCTAAACAACAACAACAACAAAAACTGTGTGAGTTAAGATTTCAAGAATTCATGAAGATTTTTAGGTACTCTTATTATTGCATTGTTTGTAACCCTAGACAAATGAATTTCTTATTAAACCATTAAGACAGAGAGACCAAAAACAAAACAAAAAAAGACAGGCCAAAAGGCGCATAGAATTACCTAGGTTTGAATTTGGGCATGGTGGCATGCCCCTATAGTCCTAGCTACTTGGGAAGCTGAGGCAGGAGAATCATGTGAGCCCAGGAGTTCGAGGCTGCAGTGAGCTATGATCGTGCCACTGCATTCCAGCCTGGGCAACAGAGAGTGAGATCCTGTCCCTTAAAAAAAAAAAAACGAATTAGACGTAGGTTTGAACTTCTGGGGTCAGGGTCTGATTTTTTTCACTTATCACAGAAACTTAACACCCATCACATGACTTCCCAGTTTTCAAAGTAGGACCTTTGTGAGAATGAAAGTAGGAGGGTGCTCTTATTAACTGAATTGGCCTAACAGGGTAAGCATATGCAAAGTAGGACATATGGTTACTCTGTCCATAAAACATCTGTCCTCAGGCCTGTTATGTACATAGTACTCAAGATTTTAAAACCTGGAGACTCATAGTGTTCTAAGAATCCTGAGGAATAGCAGATGAAGTCGAGTGTAGCATTTTATAGACATAAATGGCATCTATAATCAAGACTAGAAGGCAGATGTTTTAAAAATAGTATTTTGAAATGCAGACTTACATACATGCTTTTTATAAATGCAAAATGAAAATTCAAATAAAGTAACTAAAAGAAGGGTCAGAACCTTCATTGCCTTTAGCATATCAAAATACACCCTGAGTCTAGGTAACCTGGATTTGTTTTGGGCATGAGAGACTTTGTCAATTTTATGGTAATAAGAAATAATGTCTTAAAAAGAATGGACTTTAATTCTTTGAACTATAGGATATGTTTTCATGTCAGTTTTATCAGTGCTATTTTTCATTTGTCATATACAGTGAAGAGTTTATTATATATAGTTGCATAATAGAAGTTGTTTTAAATTTTAATAAATTTGTTCTTAAATATTTTTTACTTATCACTTCTGTAGCATCTGCATGAACTCATGTCTGTATAATTAACAAACACCTAAGACTATGTGCATATCTGAGGTTCAGTGTTGATGACTTCAGCCTGTTTATGAGACAGTGATATGATAATAGGTATGCCACTTGTTAAAAGCTTTAGTTCTGGGTTATGGTGACTCCCTGTGCTTTAGTGAATGAAAATGTGGTCATTTTGACAGGTTTTATCTTGGGAGGCCACTAAGGCTTTTGTGGAAAAGTCTGGGTCAGGTCATCCCTCTAGGAGCAGGTGTGGTTATGGCAGATTTATCCTACCATGACCTGCTGGGTTCCTCTTACATTCCCAGTGGGCTCAAAACCTGCCCTCCCAGGTGTCGTAGCCTCCCTGGTCTCTCACTCAGGAGTAGTAAAATCTGCTTTGTCATTCAAGAGTCAACTAGGAAGTATAGAAATGACTTAAAAAGCAATTGAGATTTTGCCATAGGATCAAACTGACAATGTGCATTAAGCCCCTGTTTTTCCTGAAACGGATATTGACAAATGAGGCAGGAAGTGGCCTTGACTAGTCCAAGGGTCACTACAGAAAGAAATGAGAGGGGACATTTAGCTCTTGCTTTCAAGTGGAAAAAACATAGAGTCCCCTTCTGCACCCCACTTTATTGTCCCAGCTTTAGGATCTGCATAAATACAGTGGTAAAATATTGTGGGCTCAAGTCTCTGAGAGCTATACTAATCGGGAAGATTTGTTCCAGAGAAATACTCTCAAGGAGAAATGTTTGAAAATAAGTGTGTTGCCATAAGATTATTTTAAGATTAAGCAACAAAACCACCAGCAGAGTCTTATTCCTTATAAAGATATTTTAGGGATTTGAGAAAGTATTACCGTTAAAGACTTTCTTTATGTCTTGTTTGAGCATTTTGTTGCCTGAAGCAAAGTGGCCTCTGCTACAGAGCAAAGGTAGCACGGCTGCACTGGGAGCTGGCTCCAGCCTTTGGAATAGTTTCTGCTGACCTCAGAAAGGGGCCGTAGGGGCCACACCAGGCCGGCCGGAGACTGAGGCAGCCGGCCGAGGTGCAGGGTGTTTCCAGCCACGCAGCTCTCCTCTCTGATCCCAGGCATCTGTCACCAGAGGCAGCCAGTGATGATTTCTACAATTTTATGACCCTTGGCTGTCATCCCAATAACGAATAAGTCATAAGCCACCCTCTTCCCCTCTGTAAAATTCCACTTCTGCACCCTGGATGGCCTTTCCAAGATCTTTTTGAAACAGTGAAAACAGAGACTAGAGCCTCACCTTCTTTATGTATGAACAGCATATTTCTGCTGTTGCCATCTCTGACCGCCCCTCTCCAGGTACTTAAAGAGAGAAAAATAAGCAGCAGGGTAGACACAAAAGGAAGGAAATGGCTGTTTTGCTTTGCCTCTTCAGCGGATAAGTCACTGAAAGCCAAGTAACTGGTTGTTTCTATATTGTATACAACATCTAGAACAATATGGATATTCACTTGATACTGGTAAATAGGGACTAGCCATATTATGTGTTGTTCTAGAATAAGGGGGATGTTGACTTGAACAAAAAGAGTCGTGGGAAGAAACAGGTGAAGTACAGATTCTGAATAAGCAAGCCAGAATAGTCTTGTCAGGCACGAGGATTCCTGCAGATGTGCAGTCACAGTACGTAGGTGGAGGTCGGAGTTCAGGATTGAAGCAAGAAGGGAACCCTCCAGCAGATCCATGGGCCCAGGGCGGAGGTGGGGCTCGGAGCAGGTGCTGGGTGTTAGCAGAACTGCCCCTAGGAAGTCAGAGCCGAAGTCAGATGGTACATATGGCATGTTCTGTAGGAACAGAGAATTGGGAATGATCACTGGGTTGGAGTGGTCTGGAAAGAGAAGGAATCTAGTCTTTGGATAAGTTGAGAGAAGCAGCAGTAGAGGAACGATGTAAGAGAGTGACGGTAGGACGTTTAGGAGACATTCTAGAACCAGTGAATAGATGAGCTTCATTCCAGTTGAGGATCCAGGAAGGTTAATAGAGCTGGAACTAGCAAGGTAGTTGGAATCAACATGCAAAGGTATTGAGTTCCCAACTTCTTCTCCTTGACACTAAGGAGCTACTGAAGTTTGAAGAGGGGAGTGACATGCTCAGAAATGTTCTAGGAAGATTAATCTGGTGGCCAAATATAGGCAAATTAAAGGGAGACAGAGTGCTCGGGTAGATAAGATGTCTTGATTTGCTTTAGTCCTACTAGAAAGTGATCAACGGTTTTACTATGGAAGTGGCAGCAAAAGCAGAAATGATAGGATGCAAGACATGTTTTTAAGGAAGGAGTAATTAATAAGGCTTAGCACCTTCTTATCCGTGAAGGTAGAGAAGAACCATCATACTTCATAGTCATGGAGCCAAGTGACTAGAAAAATACTTTATGAACAGTCACGGAGATGTTAGAACAGAGGGTGAGATGGCTAGACTTTTAGGAAAAAATAAGGAGTTCGGCTTTAGAAGTGTGTCTTTGACATTGTTGCAGGAGGTAGCCATCTATCACTGTCACCTCTGAGGGAGAGCCCAGCCTGTATAAATGTGTGGGGTCACCTACACAGAGGTGATGGCTTAAACTGCTTGAATGAATGATATCTACCAGAGAGAACAGAGTCAAAACAGTGGAGATGGGAACATTCTAAAGGAGGAAGAGAGGCAGGCATGGTGGCTCACACCAGTAATCTCAGCACTTTGGGTGGCTGAGGCACATGGATCACTTGAGGTCAGGAGTTTGAGGCCAGCCTGGCCAGTGTGAAATCCTGTCACTACTAAAAATACAAAAATTAGCTGGATGTGGTGGTACACACCTGTAGTTCCAGCTACTCGGGAGGCTGAGGCGGGAGAATGGGTTGAACCTAGGAGGTGGAGGTTGCAGTGAGCTGAGATAGCACTACTCCAGCTTGGACAACAGAGCAAGACTCTGCCTCAAATAATAATAATAATAATAATAATAATAATAATAATAATAAAATAAGGAAGGAAGAGGAACCACCCGAGCACAGAGTATGCAATCAGACACGGGAAGGGGAGGTTACAGATTCACTGAAGTCCAGATAAGAGCATCAAGAAGGAAGTTGTGGTCAGCAGTATCAGATGTTGCAGACCTTAAGAAGAACTGGCTGAAAAAAGGCCATTGGATTAGGCAATTAGGAAGTCATTTACCTTTAAGAACACCAACCTATAGAGATGGATTAAGATGTAGGCATTGAAGAGAAGAGAGCATAAACCATTGACCACAGGTGAGAGGAGGGCACGAATTAAGAGGGGGGAATGCGGCTCTTACTCCTTTTGCCTTCCATGTTGGGAGTTTGTGTGTGCACACATGTGAAGGCAGAAGAAAAAGATGAGTGATTGATTCATTTGGCCAGCCATCATAAGTTCCTACTAAGTACCTGGATCTAATTAAGTACAGGGAGAAATGGAAAGCTACAACAGAAAGAACTGTGGCGGAAGCAGGTCTAAGAGAAAATGGGACAAATATGGATCATAAGAATGGGGAAAGTGTTTTAGTGTTGGAAAAGAGCAACACCTCTTTCTCTCAGACTGGAGAGAAGGAATGAAGGATGGATGATGAGGTAGATTCAGGAATGTTCTGAAATGAAGAAGGAAATAAAGGGGGAAAGGTAAGGCTGACCTCAGGCTTCTAGACAAAGTGGAAGTCGGGTCATCGACTGAGAGAGAAGATGGACTAGGGTGGTAGCTGATGGAGTGATAAGGATGTTGAATAGCTACTCTAGGTACTGCCAGGTGCTCAGAGAGTCAGGACCATGAGGTTAGCCCCCACCAACACTGCCTGCAGATGCTCCTCTTCCCTGTGCTTCTGTGAGAAATGTTTGTCAACTATGGCTTATAAGATGAGCAATGTTTGTTTCTCTTTTTACCTTTAAGGAATTATCCTTCTTCACCTTTTTTCTATAGATTCTTGTTTCAATATCACCATAATTTGTACAAGTGTTCCAGAATAATGGTCTTAAAGGTTTCTGAGCATCTAAATTGTGGATGAGATGTTGGTATGAAATAATAGTACTTTCGGCCAGGCGTAGTGGCTCACGCCTGTAATCCTAGGACTTTGGGAGCCTGAGGCGAGTGGATCACCTCAGGTCAGCAGTTTGAGACCAGAATGGCCAACAAGGTGAAACCCCCATCTCTACTAAAAATACAGAAATTAGCCGGGCGTGGTGGCATGTGCTTGTAATCCCAGTCTTGGGAGGCTGAGGCAAGAGAATGCTTTGAAATCTGGGAGGCGGAGGTAGCAGTGTGCCGAGATCACGCCATTGCACTCCAGCCTGGGCGACAAGAGTGAGACTCGGTCTCAAAAAAAAAGGAAAAAAAAGAAATAGTACTTTCTAGAGAAATGGATTGATATATGAAATTTAACAGGAAAGGTGAGTGAAAGGAGCCCACGAATTGTGCTACCCAGTCCCCACCAGTAAGGCTGATCACATGTTTTAGGCTGCCGAGATGAAAAAGTCACTCAACCCTACAGAATTCATTTACGATGACTAAGATGCCAGGTGGTAATTAGCGTTCCTCCAGGATCCAGAAGATCCTGAGTGGCCTGGTGATGGGGCCTGTGTGGGAAGATGTTTCCTCAAACCAGTGAACCTGACAGGGTCTGTTGACAAGGCTGAGCTGATTACGTGGGCAACGAAGCACCTGACAGTTAGCGGCACCTCCTGAGTCTTCAGTTTCAGTAGGAAGCAGCCCAGGGAGAACTGAGGAAGAATCCATCTCTGCCACAAATAATGTTTATAAAAAAAACAAGTGATGACCTATGTCCTGATTCTGGAATTCTGTTGCTGAGTCTCAACTGTGTTGCTGGCACCTAATGGTGGCAGGTGACACCCTGGAACCACTTGGTTCCACAAACTCAATGACCAGAATATGCTTCTGGGTGGAACAGATTCTGTTTTTCAACCTTGTTTTCAGGTGGGAAGAAAATACTCTATATGGCTGAAGCCGCAGCTGAGCACTGAAGGGGATCTGTTGAGTTGACTTGTACCGAGGTGACTTTGATACTTACCGTTTGCCTCCTTTCCTTGTAGGTATGGCCTCACATGTGCAAGTTTTCTCCCCTCACACCCTTCAATCAAGTGCCTTCTGTAGTGTGAAGAAACTGAAAATAGAGCCGAGTTCCAACTGGGACATGACTGGGTACGGCTCCCACAGCAAAGTGTATAGCCAGAGCAAGAACATCCCCCCGTCGCAACCAGCCACAACCGTCAGCACCTCCTTGCCAGTCCCAAACCCAAGCCTACCTTACGAGCAGACCATCATCTTCCCAGGAAGCACCGGGCACATTGTGGTCACATCAGCAAGCAGCACCTCTGTCACCGGGCAGGTCCTCGGCGGACCACATAACCTAATGCGTCGAAGCACTGTGAGCCTACTTGATACCTACCAAAAATGTGGACTCAAGCGTAAGAGCGAGGAGATCGAGAACACAAGCAGCGTGCAGATCATCGAGGAGCATCCACCCATGATTCAGAATAATGCAAGCGGGGCCACTGTCGCCACTGCCACCACGTCGACTGCCACCTCCAAAAACAGCGGCTCCAACAGCGAGGGCGACTATCAGCTGGTACAGCATGAGGTGCTGTGCTCCATGACCAACACCTACGAGGTTTTAGAGTTCTTGGGCCGAGGGACATTTGGGCAAGTGGTCAAGTGCTGGAAGCGGGGCACCAATGAGATCGTGGCCATCAAGATCCTGAAGAACCACCCATCCTATGCCCGACAAGGTCAGATTGAAGTGAGCATCCTGGCCCGCTTGAGCACAGAGAGTGCTGACGACTACAACTTTGTCCGGGCCTATGAGTGCTTCCAGCACAAGAACCATACGTGCTTGGTCTTCGAGATGCTGGAGCAGAACCTCTATGACTTTCTGAAGCAAAACAAGTTCAGCCCCTTGCCCCTCAAATACATTCGCCCAGTTCTCCAGCAGGTAGCCACAGCCCTGATGAAACTCAAAAGCCTAGGTCTTATCCATGCTGACCTCAAACCAGAAAACATCATGCTGGTGGATCCCTCCAGACAACCGTACCGAGTCAAGGTCATCGATTTTGGTTCAGCCAGCCACGTGTCCAAGGCTGTGTGCTCCACCTACTTGCAGTCCAGATACTACAGGTAAGACCGTCCACATGGAGACAGGAGCTGCTGAATGCCCAGTGGCACTCACAGAGAATGTGCAGCTGTGGAGAGATACAATTATATGCCTGTGGTTCCTGTCCTCAAGTGATCTTAACGTACTTAGGAAATTAGGACATGTGCATATCCATCGCAGTGTCAATTGGAAGTCACATTAGAATGGAGCCAGGTGAGATCCGTGGCACAGGTGTTCGGTGTTGGAAGGGCTCCCTGGGAGCTGGGGCGCAGAGCAGAGGCGAAGCGGAGGAGTTCTGTCCTCCCAGATGGTAGGATCCAGACAGGGGGTGGAGAGAGAGGGACGTGCCATCCATGGTCCACAGTCACACTAGTGGGAATATACAGGAGACAAAAAGGATGCTCGCCTGGACAGAACAGTTTGTGAGTGGTGGGAGACGTGAGTGAAAGGACGGGTTGGAACCAGGTCACTGGGGGTCTTAAATAGCAGATCAAGGAATTGCGAGTGTATCCTCAAACCCAGAGCAAGCCCGGGAAACTTGAACAACATAAGGTAACAAGGTGAAAGGGCTGTTCTGAGAAGGTTCCTGGGCTATCCATGTGCAGAAGGGCTGTAAGAAGGGAGAGACTGGTCTGGGGCCAGTTGGTTGGCCCCTGTGGTGAGGTGGCTCCAGGCTTCGGGTCAGGATGATGGAGGAATGTTAGTGTTGTCCACGGTAGGGAAGTGTATTCACTCACAGACTCACACATGCAGTCATTCAGCAAGCTTTGATTTCACTTCTAACATGTGCCAGGCACAGTGCTAAGTAAAGGGATATAGACAGGGCCCTTGCCATCCTGGGGCATCTGGAAGCTTTTCGGGGACCGCTGTGTGCAGTCAGGATTGGAACTGCTGCTGTCATGGAGCGAGATCAGAGTGCTGGCTTTGGAGTCATGAAAGGCCGGGGTGAACCTGGTCCCTCCGCTCCTAATTGCCTGATTTCTCCATGCCTTCATTTCCTAACCCATGAAGTGGGAGAGCTCCTCTCACCAGCCTAGTGGGCGACTGGGAGGCTACACGGCTGTAACACGGCTTAGGTGTGTCACTCCGTGGCCGGCTGTGGAGGGTGCACAGCGGGGTAATGGCAGGGCTGGAAAGCAAGAGCCTGCTCTGTGGAACCAGCATGGGAGTGTCTTTGGGGTGGGGCCGAACAGTTCAGTGGAGATAGAAGTCACAAGAAACAAAACTGAAACTCCCTGAGAAGATGGGGTGGATGCACATTTCAGAGCATGCCACGTAGGCAGGAACACCAGGGTCCCCAGAGGCCGTCCTGCCGAGACCTCCCGCCCCACACTCACTTGCGGGTGTGCTTCCTCCCATGCCTTCCAAGGCGGCAGAGAGAAGGCTGGGACATGCACCAGGGCCATGTTGACACAGCTGACCTGTCACCCATTCCTGGGGCCGACCTGGGCCGGCTTCCCCTTCTTGCTCCCGCTCTGGGCCCCCAGCCTGGCTTCAGGCAGAACTGTTGCCTGTCTCCTCCCAGCCCTCCCTCGGCCTGCTGGGCACCACGTCCTCCTTCCCTGGGAGAGCAGCAGCCCCTCCGCACGGGGTCCCAGGTGCCCTCCCACCTTCCACCCTGGCTCCCTTTATCCTAATCCTGACTCACACAGGAGGTTTCCAGGCCTCTCCACCCGTGCTGTTTCTGTTTCTTCCCTCCTCCTCCCTTTAGGAAGCATTTCCTGAGTTAGAGCCACTCTCCGTGAGCTCTTCTCTGCCTGCCCCAGGATTCCTTTCCCGCTCATTTCCTACGTGCAGGAAAGGTCTCCACGGGCCTGTGCTTTCCCACCAGGTCCCGTGCAGACAGACGGACCTGCTGCTGCCACTCCACTTCCTCTTCACTCCCTCCTCCCGACCTACGCCAGCCGCTCTCTGCCCCCCCAGAGCCAGTGGCAGGGAGAAGTGAGCGCAGGGCGGGAACCCCCGAGGAAGGTGGGCATCTCCTTGTGTCCAGAGGAGAAGGATGGGCAGTGGTTGAGTGAATCTGGAGGGTTGGGTGCCCAGCACCGACAGCGCGTTCTCTGTAGAGAGCAGCTGGGCCTCCTCTGAAAGCCAGCTCTGGTAGCCGCCCTGGGTACCAGCCCTGCTGGAGGGTAGCTGGTGCTGTGCTGGCTCTCCGCTACCCCTCACAGGAGGCCACTGTGCCACTTCATATTTAGGTTGGTAAATTCAGCATGGCAGAGGCTGGCACTTTCTAGATCTTGGCCTGAATTCAGGGTGAACAGCCCCTAACTTGGCTGCTGGGGCTTTTATTTCATCCATCTGGATTTCTACATCATGAACACATACCAGTGTTATTAAAATATCCTAAAATCTAGCAGTAATTTTACTCACATGCAGTCATTCAATAAGCTTTGATTTCACTTCTAACTTGTGCCAGGCACAGTGCTAGGTAAAGGGATATAGACAGGGCCCTTGCGGTCCTGGGGCATCTGAAAGCTTTTCAGGGACCGCTGTGTGCAGTCAGGATTGGAACCACTGCTGTCATGGAGCAAGATCAGAGTACTGGCTTTGGAGTCCTGAAAGGCCACGGTGAACCTGGTCCCTCCTAATTGCCTGATTTCTCCATGCCTTCATTTCCTAACCCATGAAGTGGGAGAGCTCCTCTCACCAGCCTAGTGGGCGGCTGGGAGGCTACACGGCTTAGGTGTGTCACTCCGTGGCAACTTGTAAGAAGACTTTGACAAACTCTGTTTAAAAGGCAGCACCTCCTTAGAGCAAAACTAGGTAAATCAAGTAAGCTGAATTGGGGGTTCCTAGGCCCCCTTGTCGTCTCGCCTTCTGGTGCCCACGTGACGCTTCCTGGAGCCCTCCATGTCCATCCGCTTAGACTCTGCAGTTTTTCTTTGCTTTCCTGCCTGGTGCTGGTGCCCCTAGTGCTGAGGAGACAGGTTGCGAAATCTGGGATCCTAGCTCAGGATGCCTGCGGTGGCAGTGGAAGTTTGCCTGTGAGGGCTGGGGAGGGCTGACTCCTTCACCTGGACTCATCGCGGTCCTCTCCTGCCCCCTTCTGTGGGCAAGATCAGGCCTTTTGGGCGCCTCTGATGGGTGTGACAGGCTGGCTTGCTGGCTGTTCCTGGGCCCTCAGGAGCCCTCTTATCCCCACAACTAGCCCCTGCACCCCCACATCCCTCTGAAGGGTCCTCCACTTAGTTGTGATAGTACCTTCTTTTCACCCCTGAAATCACCGTTGCCTAAAATTCTGAGCAAGATGGCCTCTTCCTCCTTCCTGTGGTCACCTTGACCTTTAGCCCCTCACGTCAGCCTCCCCTTGCCCAGCCCTGGTTCCAAGGACACGGTCAGCAGGAAAGGCAGCTGCTCTTCTGCCTGAAATGAGGCTTCGTTTCTAAGTTGGTGCAATGCTGTTTCTCCCCCAGGCCTTTTCTGAGCCCTGCAGTAGTTTGCCACCTTGTAGATGGATCTGAGTTTTCAAGAACAGTCTCTAGTGCTCTGTCTCTGTTTATCCCAGCTGTGTGGGACAGCCAGCTCTACGCCACGTTTATCAAATTGATTTTCCCAGTGGCTTTGCCTTTTATTAGAAAAGACGGGGGCAAAGAAAGCTCTTTAATTGTCCATCATTAAGGCCCATGTCCCAGAAGGCGGACACTTTCAGCTACCTCTTGAGAGAATGGCTGCATGTTTGAACCACCTGAGCTGGAGCACACCCAGCCTTCCGGCAGGTTGACCTTTGTCCTGCAGGTGGGGGTGGGAATTTCTCTCCATGGCCACCTAGAGCTGGGCACATTATCCTCCCAAGACATCTGACTTTCAAAAGATAGAGTACTTATGTGTCCCTCTGTCATTTTACATGGATCTGTGCTGTGTCTCATCCCACCATTGTCCCCTCCTGGTGACGCTGAAACGGTGTGATACAAGGATATGTCATCCTTGGCCTGGGAGACTTGGGAAAGGTGGTGTTGTCCCCGGAGCCAACTATTTTCCCAGCTGTCAGGCGTGTGCCTACCCAGTGGCTGTTGGTATTCTGTGAGGCAAGCCCAATGGTGTGTTTTTCAAGAAACAAATTCTGCTTTTTAAGGTTTTTTTTTTTTTTTTTGAGTCTGAAGCAGGGGTATTCCCTTCCAACTCAAAGGTCAGTTATGTAGTTAACTGTCAGCTGCACGGGTTCTCAGGCTTCACTGTGCATAGGAATCACCTGGAGAGGTTGCGGGGAACAGTGTTTCCCTGGGAATGCCCTGGGAGAAAGTCCACACCCACCACCATAGAGACTGGCCTCAGAGAATAAAGGTGAGCCAGGCAGGTGGTCTCAGGACCACTCTTTGGGAAACATTGTTCTGAGGGACAGAGGGATTTTCTTAATGGTGTCACATTTCAGGTATTCACACCAAAGAAACAGAGTTGCAGGTAATCCTCACTTGTATTACTTCACCTTGGGCATCCCTGCCATTTCCTCATTTAATTCTACATTGATGCCAGATCATTTTGTCTGTTTTTAGTTTTTCAGTTTTTTTTTTTCTTTTGAGCAAGCAGTAAATTGGTGCTGGGGTATTTCCATTATCAGCAGAACCAGCAAACTGAAAATAAGTCCTAATATTAAACTTCACTCTCAGGAAAAACACAAACAAAAAGACATGCCATTCAGGCAAAGGGTAATCAGTGATTAAAATATGTAGCGTTTTTTTTGGTTTCTGCTCAGGATTATTCTTGTCTAGACTTTTTTGAAACATGTAAGACTGTTACCAGGACCCCAAAATTGAGCATACAAAATTAGGACATGAAAATAGCAAATAATCCACTTTTTCACAATAATCTAAATTTTTTTTTGTTTGATTCTTTGGGGTGCAGAGACTGTCTTCAGGTTGATTTTAATGTGGTTTTAGGTAGGGGTATGTATTAGTCCATTTTTGCATTGCTTAAAGAGATACCTGTGACTGGGTAATTTATTAAAAAAAGAGATTTAATTGACTCATAGTTCTGCGGGCTGTATAGGAAGCATGGCTGGGAGGCCTCAGGAAACTTAATCCTGGAGGAAGGTGAAGGGGAAGCAGGCATGTCTTATATGGCTGGAGATGGAGGAAGAGAGAGGTGGGGTAGGTGCACATACTTTTAAACAACCAGATCTCATGAGAACCTCACTACAACAAGAGCAGCAAGGGGGAGGTGTGCCCCGTGATCCAGTCACCTCCCACCAGGCCCTTCCTCCAACATTGGACATCACACTTCAACATGAGATTTGGGTAGGGACACAGATGATTTGGGTAGGATGGAGATTAATTTTCAGTTCAATTCATCAAACACTCATTGGGTACCTACTGAGTATCCTGTGGTAGATACATGCTCCAGAGTGCAGAGGGTAAGGCAAAATCCCTAATCTTGGAGAGTTCAGAGTCTGTTTGAGGAGATGGAAAACACAAACCAACTGCCAAGACTGTAATTCTGATGCTTCAATATTTTAAAAGTTTGGTCATTCAACAGAGATTTATTGTGAACCTACTGTATGCCAGACTCTAGGGAAACAATGATGAGCAAAGCCAGTTCAAGAAATTCAAAGGCAGTGAAGAATTTTGTAAGTTGGGCTAATAGGGAAGTTAACGTGAGATAGGGATGGGGGAGTCTAGGGGTCATGGAGACTGAAACGAATAAAGGAAGATGGGGAAATGATAGTGACTCCTAAGACAGTGACACCTGGCAGGAGTGGAAGCCTGTACAGGAAAATAATGCTCCAGTGAGTGAGGCCTGACAATAGAGAGTTTTGAATACAGGCTTGAGGGGCTTGGATTGAGTCAAAGTGCCAGTGCTGGGAGCCATTGTAAATTCTTGAACAAAGGAGTAGTTTAATGAAAATTAATGACAGTATAAATCAGTTGGAATGGCAAAGAAAAAAAAGTTGTGGGGATATAGGGAGAGCCAGAGGCTAGGAGACAACTATTATTATTCAGGAATAAAGGGATGAGGCCCTAGATTATAATGGGGGATTCTACTCCCCTCAGAGTATGAATGTGGGCATTGTTAGTGCTTTAACTTTTCCAATGCTTTGATTGCAGAATTGACTTAGAGGGAATAGCTTTTTGTTTGTTTTGCTTTCTTTTGTTTAATGATCTTGCTGTCTCTAAGGCCCAGTCCTGAAGCTCCAGTCTTTCAGAACCTGGTTTCAAATCCCGCCACTGCTATAAAGAAATAGGCTCTGAAAAGAGAGACAAGAGACCTTAGCACCAGTCCTCGCCCTGCCCCAAGCGAACTGTGTTCCACTGAGTCATGGTCAGTAGACTGTCAGCTGTGACTGTCCACACTCCTCCATCTGGATCCCATTATGACCAGGGCCTGTGTTGACGAGGCAGTTGGCCAGAATTGGTGGTTCAGTCTGTGGCCAGGGAGCAGTTTTCTCTCCTGTGGGTTGACCTTGGCCTCATTAGCTGAAACTGGGAACCCTCCATGATCCTCCGATCAACAGAGAACAGGGCATATTCCAAAATGCCATGCTCCAGGCTGGAAATATTCATCATTTCAGAAAAGGGGCATAGCTGTATAAAGCCATAAATATAAGTCATTTCAAAACTTGCATAGCTTGTGCGGATTATAGCGTGTAGAAAGTGACTGACTAGAAGTTAGGTCTGATTGAAAAGAGGGGTGCTGAAAGCAAGTGCGTCACAGGCGTGAACTTTTTAAATTAATTTGTCTTTTACTACTAATAGAAACAAGAGGAGAAGGTTCTAGTTTGCACTAGAAGATATTAAGTGAAATATTCAACCTGCTGACAACTTCATTTGCCCAGAGAGACTGTTATAAATACGTATGTGTATGCATTTCGGGTTGCAGCTTCTTTTTTGAAGAAAAGTAATCAATAAGTTATCTAGGCTGTTAGGTTATCTTCAGTTTTCCCTTATTCATCTCTGGGACTTTCAGCTGTATGGTCAAATACTTGGCAATTAAAGTTTCTCTTAATAGGTATTAATTATTGTTTAATTATTAATAAGTATGAAATAACTGAGGTGGAACGCTCTGTGTATACTGCCCTGGTACTGCAGTCGCCTCTTCACACACACACATGTGCGCACACACAGACTCAGGTGACACAGTTTAAGCCCATGCATGACATGCAAGCATAGGCGTTCTTATGAGAACCATGGTGACCGAGAAGCTGACGCTCCATACAGAGCTACTGAGAATGCACCACGCCCACCATGTGGGAAAGACACAAAGCGTGTGCAGCAAGCATTCATGGACACACAAGGGCACTGCACATACCTGAAGACATTAAAACATCCTGCACCTCCTCAGATCTGTCAGCCGACCCCAGCGTCCCCAGAGACTGAGGGCCTAGGTGCAGAAGCGGTGGTCATGCCCTGGAAACGGCCCAGTTTTCTGCCTTGCCACAGAGCTGCCAAATACACATCCCCAACCTGAGGACAGTAGGGCCAGAACTACTCTCGGGCTCAAGGTAGAGACCAGTCATTTTCAAAGTGGGATCTAAGGACCCTCCTGCCCCATGATCACCCAGGGCACTTGCTGAAACAAACCTAATGAACAGGCTCTCTGGAGGTGGGGGGCCAGGTGACGTGTACTTGGACAAGCTCCGCCGCAAATTCTTAAATGCACACACACAGTTTACTGAGGTATGATTTACCTAAAGAAAGCTGTACATACTTAATATCCATGACTTGATGGGTTTCAGGCTAAGTATATACCCATGAAACCACCATGGTCTATGCCGTAGGCATCTATCGCCTCCGAAAGTATCCTTCTGCCCTCTCTATTTATTTTATTATCCTTTGAGAATTGATACTTAGATGGTATGGGCTCCAGAGTCTCAGCCTACCAGGGTGTACTGTAGACCTTGTGGAGATTAGAGGGTTGGTCTGCTGTGACAGCCTGGCACCGAGCTGTCCGCATCTGCCTCCCGAATGGTTGAGAGCCCCTCTGCAGGGCCTGTTTGTCAGATTACTTGTGGTCAGACCCTTTATGCCCCAGGGGTGGCAACAGTGGAGATCCAGAATAATTGGAGGGTACCTTAGGAGGGGTTATGTGGGTTGGTGAGCTGGCGAGCAGTGGGTATACCCACAGGGTTCCATCCCACCTCCGAGGAGCCTTCCCAAGGCCTCCAGGAATGTGCCTGGGAAGGGCGGGAGGCTGTGGCTCTGGTCAAAGGGGTTGAGGGCTGCTCTCAGGGTGTTAACTCCCCCGTGCCTTTGCTTGGACAAAGCTTGTGCCAGGACTGAGTGGGCTTGAGCAGGGTCAGAGGTGGCTCTGAAGCAGAAGAGCCAAGCGATGCAAGGTGCACTGCACTGAGCCCACAGTGTGGCCGAATCAGAGAGAGTGTGATCCACAGTGTGCCGGGACATCGCACTTTGCCCTCCCCACCAGTCATACGTGTGGCATTCATGAATGGAAAGAGAATAAAAGGAAAATGCCTTTATAGGCAAATCTGAGAACCACAGGCTAAGAATTCACAGTTGAGCTCTAAATGTTGTTTTGGGGGAGCTGGGGATCTCCACCTCCTGTGTGAGCAGGTGGGAGCCGGGCTGGGCTCTGAGATGGAACTCAGGAGCAGGGGAAGGGCAAAATACAAGCCTGCCACAGAAACCGTGGAAGCAGGTGGAGCTCAGTTACTCGTGCCCATGTTTGCTCCCTTCATGCTTATTAAATGTGGCAGACACCATTTCCTAAGGCACACCCGTGGAATGAGTGAATGACTGACCAAATGCCTGCATGCCTGAATGAACGATATGAGTGACCTCCCGTGCCCAGTTTCTGGTCATCTTTCATACAGGAACTTTCACTGCTGCCTGAGTCCTAGGCCATGGCAGCCAGCATCTCCGAGCTCTGGATCTCAGGGGCCGCCAACCCCAGCCTCTTGGGGAGCATCCACATCTCGCCAGAAACATGTATTCCCATCTTTTCTTTCCACCTGTGTGAGGTTTCGATTTAAGGCCTGCAGACAGCTGATTCAGCTTCGTACACATCAGTTCCCTGAAATCAGCCAACATCTGTCTTGTCCCATTACACCTTCACAGAAAATGCGAAGCGACTTCCCCAGCATAAAGAAGGGGCCAAACACAGCAAGACCTGACCGAGTAACCTTGAGGATAGAAAGATAGCGTCATCCTCAGGGCCTCGTAACCTCCAATCTGCTTTTCTGTTTTTGAGGCTCTGTGAACGTGCTGCTCACGTTCCTTGTAACTTGCTCTTCCTGCCTAAGAGCTGCGTGGACAAAGGCTTCCTGGAAGGAATAAGGTCAATCTTCAGCTACTCAGCCCAGGCCTGGCACATAGTGAGCACTCGGGAAATGTTAGCTGCTTTTTTTTTTTTTTTTTTTTGCTGTTACTAATATATCACCCTTGTTATTATTTGTGTTATGATTAGTAGAATGCAGCAGACAGACCTGGATTTGAATTCCAGATCTGCTTCTTTAGAGCTGTGTGACACCAGGCAAGTTCCCAAACCTCTCTGAGGTGTATTCTTCTTCTCTCTTAAAAGGGAAAAGTACTAGCAGTTGGTAGTAGTTTTCCCTTTTAAGAGAAGACGAGGTTGGTAGGGACTGAATGAGATAGCCACGTGTGTGTAACTTGCCCTCTGCCATGCCTGGCACACAGCACCTCTGTCATGAATAAGCACCGTGCTTTCCCCAGCCTCCCTGCCCAGGTCCGTGCCTCTGTGATAGCACGCATTTTCCTTGGCCTGGTGTCATCGTGATTTGTAAGCCGGGTATCCCCAGTATTCCCAAGCTTCTTAAGGCTGTGCATCATCTCTTTTTCATCTCACAGATGCATGGAGGTGCAGCATCGTATGTCACACTCACTAGGGACCAGAGGAACAAGGGCCTGGACATTGGGAGTGTGGCCATTGGGTTTCCTCTGGCACCAGGAAGGGACAGCATTTGGGGAGAGAGGAGACGCCGCTTCCCGAGTTGGGAGGGAGGAGGACAGATCTTGGTTGCTGTGCAGAGGAAGGTGGGGGTATACTGGCTGACTTGAGAGCTGCATCTCCAGGCGGCTGCTGCTGGCCCTGGAGCAAGGCTGGAGTCCTGTTGTCTGAGCATGAGGTGCAGGGCCCTTGAGGAGAGCCATGGGGCAGGGCACTGGGAGGCCTTGGGGGTTAAACTGCGTTTGACACCTGCTGGTACTTCCTGCAGCCACGGGCGTCACTACTGACATCACTAGGGTCAAAAAGCCAAGGCTGGAGTGACACCAAAAGCCTGTTTAAGACTCCCCTGAAGACAGAGCACGTCTGTGTGTACGGGGTGTGTGTTGGGTATGTGTGTGTATGGCGCATGAGTATGTGTTAGGTGGGGGGTATGTATATGTTGGTGTATGTGTGTTGGGGGTGTGTATGTTGGTATAGTGTGGGTGTGGGGAGTGTGTATGTGTTGGGTGTAGTGTGGGCACGTGTAGTGCGTGTTGGGTGTGTGCGTTGGTATAGTGTGGGTGTGGGGGATGTATGTTTGGGTGTAGCGTGGGCATGTGTAGCGTGTCTTGGGTGTATTTGTGGTATGTGTGGGGGGTGTATGTGTTGGGTGTAGTGTGAACATGTATAGCATGTGTTGGGTGTGTTGTGTGTGTTGGTTGTGTATGTTGGTATAGTGTGAATGTGGGGGGGTATATGTTAGGTGTAGCATGTGTTGTATGTGTTGGGTGTGTTGTGTGTTGGCATAGTTTGGGTGTAGGGGGTATATGTGTTGAGTGTAGTGTGAGCACATGTAGTGTGTGTTGGGTGTGGTGTGGGGGTGTGTGGGTTTAGGGGGTGTGTATGTCGGTATAATGTGGGTGTGGGAGGTGTATGTGTTGGGCGTAGTGTGGGCATGTGTAGTGTGTGTTGGATGTTGTGTATGTGTTGGGTGTAGTGTGAGCATATGTAGCTTGTGTTGGGTGTGGTGTGGGGGTGTGTGGGTTGGAGGTGTGTATGTTGGTATAATGTGGGTGTGGGGGGTGTATGTTGGATGTAGTGTGGACATGTGTAGTGTGTGTTGAGTGTTGTGTATGTGTTGGGTGTAGTGTGAGCATATGTAGCTTGTGTTGGGTGTGGTGTGGGGGGGTGTGGGTTAGGGGGTGTGTATGTTGGGTATAGTGTGGGTGTGGGGGTGTGTGTGTTGGGTGTAGTGTGGGCATGTGTAGTGTGTGTTGGGTGTGTGTGCTGCCACGTGTGGTCTGTGTGTGCATCCAGTCGCAGCAGGTAAACTGGTGCGTGGTGTTCCCTGTATTTAGAGCCCCTTCCTCATCCTCATTCTCATGACTGGGGCAGTGTCATCCCCAGCCACAGCCTTATTTATGTAAATGTTTGCCATAAAAGTTCTTTGGCCAGAACATGAGGGACAAACTGTTGGTGCCACTTCTTTGTCATCCTCTGACCTCCGTGAAGGATTTCTCGTCCTCCTCTTTGTAAATTAGAACTTACATTGGCAAATAAAATGTACTAAGTACGAGCCCCCAGAATATAAATAGCTCTGGCACTGAGAGAGCCAGATGATGTCCGCACTTGGAAAGTCAAACCCTCGCTGTGAGCAGCAGCAGGGAGGGTTAGGGTGATGGGCTGCTCTGTGTTCTCAGGGTGTTGGTAGTGACACGAATCTATACATGGGCTAAAATTCACAGGACTTTACATTTTAAAAATATTTAATGTTAAAATATTTTCAAAACATTTTTAAATCAATTCACCTCCAATGACCTCTAGGGAAACTGTTGATAAATTAAACCCATAAGCCTGACTGTGCCTAATTTTTCTTCCTGTTTTTGTTTTGTTGTGCTGTGTTTGGGTGAAAGAGATATCTTTGTTCATCCTGTCACAGGATGGCCAGGAGGGTAACAGTCATTTCTGGAAACGGCCGGACAGGGGAACCTACGAAAACAACTCGGGCATAAACAGCTGCTGGTGGCGGAAGCGTTGAGAGCATGAAGTTTCTTTAGTTTCTATGCTGTTTTGCTCATAGCGTTCATCAACTTGTCCTCCAGAAGTTAAGGACTGACCCCTAGAAACAGAGAAGTGACAGACTATTACTGCTGAAATACCAGGACCCTGCAAGTCCGAACAGGAGATGAAGCTGGAGCGGGGTTGTGGATCCAGCCTCAGTGTGCCTGGGGTCCGCCCCTTGTTTCTGACATTATTATTTATGCCCATGCCTGGATGCCCACACATAGACAGCCATGTTTTCTCAAAACCAGCTTTCCTCTGTGGCAAGCCTCCGTCCTGAGGGCGTTTTCAAGCTTAACTACTGCAGAGAAGCAGCTGGCTTTGCAGGAAAGTTCGCCTCCCAGCCCCCAGGGAGAGCGCTCCCTTTGTCCTGGATGTGATGGGTGCCATGTCCTCATTCTAAAACACTGGGCCTTGGTGAGGGTCTCTGTGCCTGGAGTGGTCCCAGCAGCTCGACCTGGGACATGGACCCCAGTGACTGGGCTGTGGCCCAAGACCACATGCTGGGCTCAGAGTCAGGTTGCTCCCCTGTCCCCACAGACAGGGGCATTGGCTTGTTTTTTTGGAGGAAATAAGAGGGTCACCCGCCCATAAATGTCCTTCCAGAGTGTCCTCTGCAGCTCAGAGCAGCCAGTGTAAGATGCGGGTTTTGGGGACCGCTCCTGGCAGCGAGAGGCCCCAGTATTTGCAGAGCTGAGCTCACGATCAGGCTGCCCAACTTCTCCCGCCGCTGTCTCGTGCCCCAGCCTGCGCTGCAGGAGTCCAGAGCAGCACTGGCAGGGACCGCCCTTCCTTGCTCTCAGGAGACACCTCCTAAAGCTTATTCCTGTTTCTCTGCTCCTCCTGCACGCCCTGCTCCACTCCCACATCCAGATCCCTAACCTGGGAATGGAAGGTCTGGGATTCGAAGTCCTACTCCTACTGGGTGGCCCCAGCCTGCCCCTCTGCCCGCTCTCCCCACATGGCCTCTGCACCAGCCTGACCTGCTCACCATCCGTTCCAGCCTGCAGGGCACCTTTGGTGTAGGATGCCTTCCCTGCCTCCCCACACCCCTGGGCCCCCAAACCCAGCCCTCCCCCACGCCCCTTGTGAAACTCAAGTGCCACCTTTGCCATAACCAAAAGAGATTTCTCCCTCCTCTGAATATTTGCATTTAGTATAATCCATCTTCTTATTCATTCATTCATTTGATCCCCAAAGAAATGATACATTTCTTAGGCCCAGGGTCTGGCTCTTAGACCCAGGGAGAGAAGCAAGGCTGATTTTAACCACTGGTTGTATGGTGAACATGAATGGCTGCCACCCTTGGCCTAGACGAGGGCGGTGAGGCAGAGAGACCTGCGTCTCAGCGTCCCGCCAGCTGTGTGAGTTGGGATAAGTCTCTCCACTGCTCCGACGTGACTTCCTCACAGCTCACTCGACCCGAACCGACGTTCTAGGGTGAGGGCTCTGGGAATGGGGAAGGTCTTGGTAAGTTTTAAGCCTCACGTCTAGCTTCACAGCCTCTTCATGTCCGGCAGGTAGCCGAGACTATAAATGTGTTATTATTTCTTGCCGTGGCCTCTGTTCCTGGCTTTTCCCTATTCTCCTCCCTCCACCTGTTTGTGTTTCTAAGGTTCTCAAACTAATCCAGGTGGACACATCAGAAGTAGATAGGGAATCTCCAGACACCGCCCGACTGAGATGCTGTCTAACGAAACATGACAACATTGCCTTAGACTGGGCACAGAGAGGAGAAATTCCAGCCTCCGGGGCAATGCTGGTTCACTGCTTTACCTTCCTGCGCCAGCGCCACCCTTGCGAGAAGCGCATCCACGTGGCTCTCCACTGAGGCCATGTAGGTCCAAATTAGGTTGCTGCTGGTGCTGACAGAAACAGAAAGATTGAAGAGAGATGTTCTCTGATAAATGTGCTATTTTTTCATTTTTCCCAATTTTTTTCTGTTCCTATTGCATGTCAGGGTTTGTATAGAGAAGTTCGTCTCTTCATTATTCTCAGTGCTTGGCTTCGTAGTTTATTCTGCAAGTGATTTTGAATACCTACCACGTGCATGTCTGCAGAAGGAGGAGGCTGCCCTCGGTTTGAGGAAGTGCTGTGGCTTCTTTGCAGAGAGACTGTCTCTTCTGGGCACACACCACTGAGTGAGAGCATAGAAACAGGGAGGCCCCAGAAAAATGAGAGCAGCGCTGAGCCTACGAGACTCACTCCCACACGGGACCAAGAGGGGAATTCTATTGAGAATGCCTCACGAGAGAAATGAACTGAGGAGAGGAAAGATCATTTCTAGGTCACCCAGAGTGGGAGGGTTAACTGTAAACGTGCAGATTTCAGAGAATAAAGCATGGATGTACACAAAGGAAATACCCATTTAAGAAGCTGGGTGCATCGCTCTGTTTGAACCAAACATAAGGTTTGTGTTGGAGCAGGCCTTTGCTGATGATGGGGACGTGCGTTCTCTGAGTATTTCCAGGAGCAGGCTTTTTGTGACCCTCATCATAGCTCTGAAGGTAGCTCTTGCAGCCTTTCTGTCCCTATCGTGTAGGGTACTGTGTGGTCAGGGCCTGGCCCTCGGTCACCCGCACATTGGTGACCACTGCAACAGTACAGCCACTGTGTCCCACTCTGTCTAGATGATTCCTGCCCCACTGCAGAAAGTAGGCGTGTTGAGGGTCCCCAGGCTGTGGCATGCACAGCAGGAAACCCCTAGTGCCTCTAAAACGTCTGGCCTCAGGCAACCTCAAGAAGGCGTCTGATTTCAGTGGTCTCATGTCAGCCTTCCCCACCCTCCACCTGGCACAGATGGTGTCCTGCCCTCTAGAGGGCGCCGCTGAGGGTTTGTTTTCCTGTCTGGTTGGGAACCACGTACTTGGTGAGCAGGCACATCGTGTAGTCTTGCGTGACTGCTCAGTTCTGTCCCAGGCAGTGATGATGTTGATCCCCTGCACAGAGTAGCATTGCCCCTGCTCCAAAATTAACGATTCAGCGCCCCAGACAAAGGTGGTGTGGTGTGCAGCCGCAGAAAGCACACGTTTTCCAGGACAGGAGGCACATCTGAGCTTTCACTCCACACACCCTCAGCATGCACAGATTGCGGCCCAGCACTGTGGGGAATTCAGACCCAGGGCAGCCTTGAATTCACCCTAAGAATGTCAATGGGAGGGATGCAGGTGACAGCTGTGCCAGGTAGACAGCAGTCATCTCCTACAATCACAGAGGTGAAGGGTGAGGGGTTCTGCCGTGGGAAAGGCCACCTTGTGCCCGGTGCAGAGGGACCCATGCCGGCTCCACCCTCCCTGGATGCAGGCCCAGCCTCGGGTCCTGATAGCAGGGTGTGCCTGAGGGGCTTACACTCTCCTGCTCCTTGGTGAGATTTTCCCTGGACAAAATGTAACTTCTTGCCGGGTCAGAGGCTGTGGAAGGCAGGTACGTGTGGACTGAGCATGGCGCTGTTCCCCAGGTGATAAAGAGGAGGCGGGGAGGCAGTCTGTACATATTCATGTCATCTTCCTTCCCATCTAGCAGGTGAGACTCGCCACACTTAAATACTTTCCATTTTGCCTGCACAGTGAGAATTGCTGAGTTTGTTTTGCCACAGAAATTGAACATTTCTAATGAAACATGACAACATGGCCTTTCCTAGCAGGTAGGAAGGGAGATATTTTGCAGGAGCTGTACTCCCTGCGGCCCTGGGGAAATGAGATATGGCCCCGGGATGGCGGGAGAGATGGCGGATGCCACTCTCTGGTGTCTCTGTCTCATGCTCCTTGCTGTCCAAGCTGCTGTGCTTTGGCAGCTGGCTGGGCCGCCCTCAGTACAGCAGGCCATTCGGATCGTGGCAACTGTGGGGCTCCGTGCTCTGCATGGGTGATTTACTATACCCATCCTTCAAGGTCTTACTCAGGTTTCATTTCTCTATTCACCTTTGGGCACTCTCCTCTTCTCTGATGTAAATTCTTGCTGCAGGTAAAATCTGTGGTATAATATACGCCTCCTTATATTTGATGGAACTTTCTAACTTTTGTTCTATAGCTGTGTCCTGGGTGTTAGTCCTGGGCAATGAGCTAGGAACTGGAACCATCCTGGGTGTCCGTGCTAGTGATTAACATATTCTCTGTACTTGATGAGGGGGTTGAGGATTAGAGATTTCACAAGGCCTGTTACAGGAAAGCTGTTCTATAAATCCCCTAATCCTTTCATGAGCTACAAAGGTCAGTGTTAATGGAAATCATTTCAGTTTTTTTTTCATAAATTATGTTTAAAACAACTTTTTCAGCAACCCTCATACATTGCTGGTAGGAATGTAAAATGGTACAGCCACAGTGGAAAATAGTTTGACAGTTCCTCAAAAACATAACTGTGGAATTGCCATTTGATCCCTGCAGTTCCATTCCCAAAATAAGTGTACACCCAAAATAAAATAAAATATACCCAAAATAAGTGCAAACAGGGACTTGAACAAATACTTGTACATGCATGTTCATAGCAAGAGCCAAATGGTGGAAACAGCCCAAATGTCCATCAGTGGATGAATATATAAGCAAATGGTAGTATAGACATACAATGGAATATTATTTCGCCATAAAAAAGGAATGATATACTGATATATGCTACAGCATGAACATACACCCAAAACGTCGTGCTAAGTGAAAGAAGGAATATACATATAGTATGATACCCTTTATATGAAAAATACCCAGCATAGAAAAATCCATTAAGATGGCTGGGTGTGGTGGCCCATGCCTATAACCCCAGCACTTTGGAAGGCTAAGATAGGCAGATCACTTGAGGCCAGGAGTCCAAGACCAGCCTGGCCAACATAACGAAACCTCGTCTCTACTAAAAATACAAAAAATTAGCCAGGCCTGGTGGCATGCACCTGTAATCATCAGGAGGCTGAGGTACACGAATCACATGAACCTGGGAGGTAGAGGTTGCAGTGAACCGAGATGGTGCCACTGCACTCCAGGCCTGGGCGACAGAGCAAGACTCTTGTGTCAGAAAAAATAATAATAATAATAATCCATTAAGACAGAATTCAGATTGGTGGCTGGGAGGAGGGGATAATAGGAGAAATTCTTAATAGACAGGGGATTTTTACTTTCAAGTGATGAAAATATTTTGGAACTAGATAGTTGTCATGGTTTGTACTACATTATGAATGTACTAAATGCCACTGAGTTGTTCACTTTAAAATGGCCAGTTTTATGTTCGTGATCCACCTCAATAAATTATTTTTAAACAGAACATGGAAAAAGAACTTTTTCAGCCTCAGTAGGAATGGGATGAGATTGTTACCAGGAACAGAGATGCAGGTCCTTTTTGGTTTATTTGTACGTGGGACCTAGCATGATTAGAGACACCAGCTATAATGTGAGTATCTTTCAGAGCTGTGTTTGTGTCATTGCTCTAGGAGCTGATTTTATAAATCCTGACAAAAGCAGATTTGCAGAGATGATTTATACTTTTCTGGCTCTAGGCTGAAACACTAAGGTAAATATTTTGTTTTCTCCTTCACTCGGGGAGAAAAGGAGCAGCTTTTCTGCAGCTCTCTCTGAGGCCCCTGGGCACCTGTGTGTAAGCGGATCTCGGTGTTGCCCTGATGGTTGCAGTGTTGTTACCTGAAGAACAGGTGTGGTGTGCACAGCAGGCAGGAGGTGAAGCCAGGCCAGCTGACTCTGGGTTGGTGCTGTCTCTGTCTTATAAGAGGGACTGATCCCCGGCAGGAGGTCGAGGAGGAGGTGAAAGGGGGAATATTTTGTCTATGATATTTCGATAATTCTAAAGTATATGGTATAGTAGGCTTTAGAGATGGTAAGCCTAAATAAAATTCCAGTTCGGCAACTGACTGTTTGTGCATCCTTGGCAAGTTACTTAACTTTCTACACCCCAGCTTTCTGACCCCTAAACTGGGGATCATACTGCTGTCTTCTGAAAGTTGTAAGGACTAGGTGAAATCCACATATGCAGTGCCTGGCCCGTGGAGATGCACTAAACATTCACCTCTCTGAGGAGGAAGTGCTCTGATATGTCACCTCTGAGTGTTGACGCCAGGGAGATGCGAGTGTTCCTTTCAGCCTGTGTGACTCTTCCCGCTTTACCCTTTGACCCCACCCCCTTTACTTTTATGTCCCTTTTCTTTGTGCTGCCATTTAGAGGAAGCGAAAAGTATCTGGATTTGGTTTTGTTTTATCATCAACTATCTTCCCTAATCAGAAAAGACTGCATTTTTCTTTTTCTATCTTTATTTTTTTTTTGAGACAGGGTCTCGCCCAGTCACCCAGGCTAAAGTATAGTGTGCGTTCATGGCTCACTGCAACCTCGAACTCCTGACCTCAAATCATCCCCCTGCCTCAGCCTCCCAAGTAGCTGGGTCTACAGGTCTGTGCCGCCATGCCTGGCTAGTTTTTGAAATTATTTGTAGAGATGGCAGGGGGCGGGGGCGGTCTCGCTATGATGCCCAGACTGGTCTCAAACTCGTGGCCTCAAGGGATCCTAATGTCTCCACTTCCCAAAGCGCTGGGATTACAGAGGTGAGCCACCATGCCAAGACAAGACTGCATTTTTTTTCTTCCCACTCCTGATTTGCCACATAGATAATTATATTTCATTCTCACAAACCTTTATATGAGAAATCTGCATATTACCACCATGTATTTACATAGTTGCATACCCTATCCTACTATCAACAAAATCACCGAACTTCAACAAACACCAGGTTATCAGTGGCTTTCCAGGTACCTCCTCTTTGCCTTGGTTTCCTTCTGTTCATCTGCAACACACCTTTTCTCCCTCTGGCCAGTTCTCCCAAGTCTTAAACATTGATAGGATGTCTACTCTTCCTCAAATCCTGATTTGCTAATACTTCCCGCCTTCATTCAGGAAACATTTAATGGACACCTGTTAGAAGCAAGGCAGTGTGCTATGATGAATCAGAACTAGGCCCTTCCCCTAAGGAGACTCTAGTACAGAAAATTAGACAGAAATCACTCTGATCACAGTTAAGCTGTGGGACAGGGTTTCACTGTACTCTGGTGTTATATCCATTTCATCCCCAAGTCATGCTTCTTCCATAGTTTTGGGTAATTTGTCCAAAACATCTTTTGCAGGTTATATTTTGTGACTATTATAAATCCCCCTTTCCTTAATTTTTATCTCGAGTGTGTGTTCTTTCTCCTCTTGGGAGTTTTTGTGGGTTTTAATGAACTGTTTGTCCTATAAACCATTCCATAGAGCAGTTCTGATTTATTCTGATTCTTTGCTTTCCCCTGGCCTCTTGAAGAACATTTTAATGTCCTTATGCTCAAATATATCTGCTTCTGTTCCCAAGTACAGAAGTTTCCTTCCTATGTAGCACTGATGTCAGGCAATTGGGTTGGCATTCTCAGCCCCATTTCCCAGTTTGTGGTGGCCCCAGGATGGGGTGGCAAGCCCCTAAGGCTGTCTAACTAGCGGGTGGTGAAAGGTAGCCCCAGGTCACGCGGTAGTTATGCAGTTCTAGTGAGGCCTAACCCTCCATTCTGAGCTGCCCGCTGTGATGGTCACTTTGATGGCAAGGACCACGGCTCCCTGACAATCGGCCTGCAAGCAGCCTGCTTCTCTAATGATGGAACACATATGGCTGCTGGCAGTGGGAGACAGTATGAATATTAATAAACTATATTTCACTTTTATTACTTTTTCATTAGGTTTTCATGGAGATGGTGTTTGTGAGTGAAGTCCATGCACTGAGCTGCAGACAGGCGTTTTGTTTTCTTGACAAAATGGCGAACCTTGCAGCCAGAGGCAAGCGCATGTTTAGGAGCAGCTAGCTAGGAAAAATGCCAGTAAACATTAGCAGACCATATGATATGGGGCGAGCCTGTGGATTTCTATATGTTAACTCTTTTCTGAGGCAGATAAATACCACAGGTTCAGCAGTTTTGCAGGATATTCCTCATGTGACTGTTCCTTTTCTATTGTAGTGTCTCATGCCACTGTTAGGCTGTTGCCATACCCCATACGCGGTTCCCAGTCCCCTGTCCTGCGGTTGACAGGCAGAGCCTTGTCCTCCTGCCCACTTTGCACCTTCCAGCCCTCATCTTCCACCTTCCTCTGCTCACCTGACATCTTTCGACCAAACCAAAGCAGATATCACCTCCCCCATTTATCATAGTTGAGTGCCGGTCTCTGTTTTTACGTGACCATGGATGCCACCGGGCACACAGGGGCGATCAGGCCACCAGGCAGTTGTGGGCTTGTCTTGATCAGTGAACCTTGGCAGGTGGCAGGAATGCTCTGAGACCCAGGTAGACCAGAACGGACTCCCCAGGTAGTTCCAGAGACTAGAGGTGGATCTGGGCTGGGGCAGGAATGGCCCCTCAGCACGGCAGTGCCCTGTGCCTTTGGTCCTGCCTTGGGAGGAGACACCTCTCAGAGCTCTGAGCCGTGTGTTGCTGAGATACGTCATGATCTTCAGTCCGAGGTATCTTTGTGTTGGTGATGGATGTCTATCACTGGGGTAGGTGACAGAACCTTGCTCTGTTGATACATATCTGGTGCCTTTTGGAGCATGTAAGGAGACACGTGTCTCTGGCAGAGTGGAGCATAGCAGACTCAGAGTTACGGGAGGATGGATTGAAGTTCATCCATTTATTTCATGAGTCAGGAAGAGCAAATGAATTTTTGCTAATTCGCAGTGTTTATTTCAGCCAGGTCAAAAGAGAAATCTGAGAAACCTTCTGTACTGAGTAATGCAGACCCTTCAGACTTAACCTTTCTTGATGATTTATTGAATAGGAAAAAAAGTAGTTTCTGCTTTTTCAGTTCCAAGTTTCTTCTCGATTTAGAGTTAATCACTTCAAGGAAAGACTGCACTCTGTGTGTAGAAGTGGCTTGTTTTTAGAGTTGGATTATCACTCCTTTCATACATTCAGTTTGCAGCAAGCATTTATTGAGTGCCTGCTGCCTGCTGGATACTGCATTTATTATTTGATAAAAATGCACATGTTTTTAGAAATGTTTACCTGAATCACACATCATTGGAGAATAAAGATATCATGTGTATATAAATTTTCCAAGTGACTAAAACTTGCTCATTCCAACATCGTACTTAAAATGCTTTCTTTCTTCTGGACAAAAATTTAACAGAAAGACATCATAGCATCCCATGCCTTCATGGCACTGACATTTTAATAAGCATCTGTTGAAGGCCAGAGGCCTACATTTCATCCCTGGGGCACCATAATTATTCCCATTTAGTGGGTGAGAAAACTGAGTCTGAGGAAACTGACTGCCAAGTGGCACAAGGCTAGAAGTAGTGCTGCTGGGATTTGAACCAGGTGTGTCTGACTCCCAGACACATGCTTCTTCCACCAAGTGGTGCGCTCTCTCCAACTAAACCCCCTCCTAATCCCTCAGGGTGATCATTATATGTGATGAAATGTGTTCAAACACAGACATGCACTTAGGGGCTCTATTTAGATGTTTAATTCTCTTTGCTCCATTTAAAAGGCTTCTGGTATCTGTGTTCCTTGAGTTCTTGAAATTCTAACTCTAGCTGCCATTTATTAAGTGCCTATTACATGCAAGGAATTTTACATGCATTATCTCTGTTCTTCACAAGGTATTTTTCCCATTCTGTAGATGAAGAAACAAGCTTAAGGAGGCTAAGTCACTTGCCCCAAATCCTATACTCAGTAAGTGATAGAGCCTTTGGAGTCTTTCTGCCTCCACAGCCTTTATGCCTTCTCACAGTGGTTGGTCTCTGTGCCTCCAGAGGTTGGGAACTGTCATCAGCCCCTTCCTACAATGACTCTCTCCCATTCTAATGTCATATTCCCATCTCTTCATAACTGCAGAATCAAGTCGCCAAACCTGTTGGAGATAATGGAAAAAATATTGGCATAGGAACCAAACGACCTGGATTCTAGCCTCAAGCTGGGCATGTGGCCTTAAGCAAGCCCCTGGCTCCTGGAATTTACAGCTGTACTATTTCCCTGCCTGGGATGGGCATTTATCACGAATGTGTGAGAATCTGCATATGCTCCGCCCACACAATGGGTACAGACAAAATCATGTTTGGTATGGAAGCACATAACTTTTTTTTCTGATGCATATAGATGCTATTTTGATTAATAAATTGGAAAATGTGACTTGACTACTGTGGCTTTTTGGTATTTTGTATTTTCTTAACTGGAAGATAACAGTGCAATTACCAACATGTGGGATCTAACCGTTCCCCCACCCCCAATTCTACAGGTGAGGATGGAGCTCCACTTCATGTCTGGGAGTCACAGTCACCCCTGCCTAGACACAGGAAAAGAACGTGTCCTGCTCTCTTGGTAGGATTTCTGTGCAAGTCCAGGATGTGGGGACATAGTACAGGGTGCACAGAGCTAGCTCTACAGCTTTGACCTTGGCATTAAGCAGGCTCTGGGGAAGGGCCTGGCACCCTTTGTAGCCAGCGTGCACGAGCTTAATGCACAGATCTCACAACATCTATTTTCGGCGCTCAAAGGCCTTTTTGAGTTCACCTCCAGGTTCTGGATTATGTTCTAGGTAGTTACTGGTGCCAAATGAAAATGAGCTCCAAATGTTATTAAATGTATATATTTCTTTAAAAAAGAAAATACTGTTTCAGATACTTCAGAATTAGAAACTGCACCAGGTTGGTCATTTCTTTGAGCACTGGCCTATTTAAATTTTTTAGAAAATCAAATACTGTCTACTGTCTACAGTATGCATGTAATGTTATATCAGAAACCTTTCCCCTTAAATTTTATTTTTTAATATATGAATGTTTAAAAATCACCTTTTTATAAATATCCTGGTTTGGGTGGATTTAATGCCGTCCCTGAAAGGAGAAATAAGTATACCACATGTATTTTTATTCTCCAAAAACTCTGGATTATTTTCTCAGGCCATGGTTTTGAATGTATTATCTATTTTCGAGGTATTAATATAATTTTGTACGGAGCACCATCATGTACACGGTTTCATGTCATCATCAGAGCAGCTCCGTTTCATCCAACTTGCACAGGTGGAAACTGAGAGCCTCCGCTGTCCCTGGACACAGAGCCAGGAGGGAGTCGAGCCAGTGGTCCCCGCCAGCTCGCTCCACGCCGGGCTCACCGCCTTATCCCAGTTGGTTTTGCTGCTGCGGTGTGGCTCGCTGTGCCACACTTTTCCCACATGGTTTATGAGGGCCCATGCGGTGAAGGGTCAGGCTTTCATTTTTGTCCAGTGTTTCACATCGAAATCGTGCCCCATGCAGCAGTGCCAGGTCAGAGAGTAAGTGATTCCAAACCACCTGTTACTCTTGGGTGGGTGGGGAGCGGGTTGCAAAAGAGCAAGACTGAATGACATAGGATGTCTGCTATTATTGTCTTATTACATGAAAACAGGGTCAAAGTTTGTCATCACTTTCTCTGCAGATATGAACACTGAACTTTCTCATAATGGTGAGGGGCTGGTCAGAGTGCTAAATTACCAGCAACTGCCGTGTTATTTGATGTTCGGTTTTATCAGCAAGGGTGCCAGATGTTTGCACAATAGAAACTGTGGAGCTATAGGGATATATAAACCAGCTCTGCAGCTAGCCACATATACAGCCAATAACACACTGTGATAATAAGGGGTAGGGGGCATTTTCCTTTTGTCCACAGGAAAGAGGTTTCCCACAGAATCTCAACCCCGTGGCCCTGAAAGTGATCTTGTCAATTATCTAATCACACCTCCTTCATTACAGATGCTTGTTATTTATGTCAAATACATACGAAGCTTAAGGCTCTCAGCCAGGTGCTGGAGGTGAGCATTTGCAGGCGTCCCGGGCTGAGGCTGACCGGGATCAAATGCCCGGCTCATAGGACGTCTTAGTTCTTTTAGTGTTGCTGTAGAGGAATACCTGAGACTAGGTCATTTATAAAGAAAAGAGCTTTATTTGGCTCGTGATTCTGATGTCTGCAAAAGTTCAGGATTGGTCATCTGCATCTGGGAAGGGCCACAGGCCACCTCCACTCCTGGCTAAAGGTGAAGGGGAGCCGGCATCTGCAGATCACGTGGCATCCGAGGAAGCAAGATGGGGTCAGGGGAGTGCTGGGCTCTTTTTAATTTATATTTATTTTATTTTATTTTTAAAATGTATTTCTATTTTTTGTAAAGACAGTATCTCACTATGTTGCCCAGACTGGTCTTGAACTCCTGGGCCCAAATGATCCTCCCACCTTGGCCCTTCCACCCCAAAGTGCTCAGCCAGGCTTTTTTTTACAACCAGCTCTCGTGGGAACGAATAGAGCAAGAATTCATTCATTACTGCGAGGACAACACTAAGCCATTCATGAGGGATCTGTCCCCATGACCCAAATACCTCCCATTAGGTCCCACCTCCAACACTAGAGCTCACATTTCAACATAAGTTTTGGGGGGACAAACATCTGAACTGTAGCATAGGGAAGCCAGCATCTGTCCACAGCCTGCTGTGTGTCCCTGCTCATCTTGGCCCTCTGCCCTCCCCTGACTCTGTATCCAGTGCTCATGCCACTAAGGGAGGCCGATGCTCTAGCGAGTGGCCCTCGTGTGGATGCATTCACCACTCCTTTACACTGGTGTAGTCCAGCAAGCAGGCGTTCAGGAATGGGCCTGGGTGCCTTTTGGGTGCAGCGCATTTCCCAAGCGCTTTGCCCTGGCATCCCTTTAAACCTGCCCCCTGCCCCTCCTCTCCCACCACTCCTCATGGACCTGCATTGATTGGGCCCCAGCTTGAGGCGCCCCCCAGCCCCACGTGCACGCCAAGGTGCCCTGTGTTATCTCTCACTGTGGATGGGTAGCAGGGACGTCCTCCCAGTTTCTTTCCCCCTTGAAGACTGCCTGAGGCCTCTGTCCCTGTCCTATCCAGGAAGCTCTGCCTCTCTCCTGTTGATTGATTCACTGCCTGACTCCTTCCCCCTCCTCTTTTTCTCATTTTGGAATTCAAAATCTCTAGACCCCAGTGAGTTCCTGGCTCCTCTCTAGCAAAGCACAGGCCATAGGTTGGGAGTTCTGAGCCACACGATTTCATGTGGGGCCAGACGTGACCCTCGGACCCGTGGGAAGCTGTGTGTGGCAGGGATGGGCAGGTTTGTATTAGGAAAGTTCCAGGCTGGGCTCGTCAGGTGAGAAACATTTCTGTGTACCTCCCCCATAGCAGACCCAGGATTCTGCACCATCAACAGACATAAGGTAATTGAGACAGGAAGATGCTACCTATGAGGAACTTGCAATTTAGCTAATATATATAAATGATGTTGTGTGAAAGTCATTCTGGGCTGTTTCACAAGAAATATTTATTTTCATTCCAAATTGGATAGCAAGCCAATTCTTTCTTATAAGAGAGCATGTAACATACATAACTTCAAAGTGACACACTTGTACTGCCGAAATCTTAATCCTGAGAGCTTCAAGGTTCCATTTGGTTTGTGGGCTTCATTATGATCACTCAATTAGGCAGCCCCATTAACGCCAGCAAGATGTGACCCCTTTTCTCTGACTGCATGTTCCTGACTTCTAAGTTTTCCCCATAGCAGTTTTTCCCACCCAAAGTTCATTTCCTCAGCTCTTGGGGAGGGCTTTGTGGGGTCCATGGCTACATTTACACCCCAGCCAAACATGCCACTCATTGGGTCTCCAGGCTGCACGAAGATTCATCTTTAGCTTTTGCTCTTGGTCACCACTTAGCAGCTAGGAAAGTTTTCACTTTTAGAATTTTTCTTCATTTACCTTGTTAATATTTGGGTTTGACTTGCAGTGATACCGTAAGGTATGAACTCTTAGTAAAACTGTATATAAATTTGTAGTATCTCAATGTACATAAGCCCTTGAATGTACCCAGAAGTCTTAGATGAGTTGTTGGTCATTTTGACTTATTTTCCTCATGTTCTATACAGGTGGCATTAAATACACATGCAGGCAGAATCTTATAATGAACATTAGTATTTTTAAGTTTTGCTGTCTGGGTTTTAGTTAGGTGGGAGGTGGGAAGAGGGAAAGTGATTTTACATGGGAACTCATCTCTGGTTTAAAAATAGTCAATGGAGGCATATGATTGATACACAGATATTATCCTGTGCCACATTATTCAGGGGAGGATTTGATGCTAAAATTGTAGGCTGTAGATGAAAATAAATAGCCTACCAGCCCTCTTAGACATCTACCTTTAACTGAGATCATACCCCCCATGATAGTCCTTGGAAGAGAACCAGGCAGCAGCCATCAGCTCCTGCTGCTTGGCCCTTGACATTGACCCAAGCTCTAGAGGTGAGAGAGTGAGAAGCCCATTCTTCAGACCTTCCTGTGTCTTCCAGTGTCTAGGTGTCCTCAGCTGCTTCTGATACTCAGAGGTCAAGTTATCATTTACTTGACATTCACTCCCAGTTAGGGGGAGTGGTAAGGAGAGGAGATTGAAAGAGAAAAAGTGGAAAAGTGGAGGAGACTGCCAGAGAATGAGAGGAGGGAGTGCTTCTTGATCTCAATGAATGAGTCAGCTCCAGACTCACGTCTGGCCAGGCTTCAGAGGGCAGGAGGAGGGACAGGGGGTGTGTGTGTGTGTGTGTGTGTGTGTGTTGGCCCAGTGGATTGTGGATTGTCCCTGTGGGCCCAATGAGCTACCTGTAGTTGTCAACTTTGACAGCATCTTACAGTGAGTTGGGGTGACAAGAATCCATGTTGCTTGAGAACAGGGACGAACTTACTCCTGGATGTGCTCAAGCACAGCTTTGCAGAGCTTGGCTAAGGAGGATCCTAGAATCTGGTTCTTCCCAAGGATCTTTGCCTTTTCTCTGGGAAATTTCGTCTCTCACAACTGAATCCTTCTCCCACTCACCCATGCATCCACCAGCCCCTAAACTGCCCCAGAATATTATTAAGCACAAATCTAAGCTATTTCAGCTGGTTTCTCTGCCCTGTACTGCCTTAGGTTTACAAGTTTAGGAATCTAGGAGACTGGTATTTTCTCCCAGGTTCTTGGCATACCCATCCTAGTGAGGGGTGCCTGGTGAGGGGCTTTAGGCATGGATGGGATAGACTGAGACGGGAATTGGGGGCAGCTTATCACCCATACCCTGTGTTAAAATTAAAACCAAAATTATTTATTTATTTATTTTACTTTAGGTGCATACTATATCTGGCATTTCTCCCCATGTTATCCCTCCCCACCCCTCACTGTCTCTCTCCTACCCTCCTCAACTGCCCCCAGTGTGTGATGCTCCTTTCCCTAAGTCCACATGTTCTCATTGTTCAATACTCACCTATGAGTGAGAACGTGCGGTGTTTGGCTTTCTGTTCTTGTGTCAGTTTGCTGAGAATGATGGTTTCCAGATTCATCGAAGTCCCTACAAAGGACACGAACTCATTGTTTTTTATGGCTGCGTAGTATTCCATGTTGTATATGTACCACATTTTCTTTGTCCAGTCTATCATTGATAGGCATTTGGGTTGGTTCCAGGTCTTTGCTATTGTACAGAGGGCTGCAGTGAACATATGTGTGCATGTATCTTTATAGTAGAACGATTTATAGTTCTTTGGGTATATACCCAGTAATGGGATTGCTGGGTCAAATGGAATTTCTATTTCTAGATCCTTGAGAAATTGCCACACTGTCTTCCACAATGGTTGAACTAATTTACACTCCCACCAACTGTGTAAGAGTGTTCCTATTTCTCCACATCCTCTAAAGTATCTTTGTCTCCAGATTTTTTAATGATTGCCATTCTAACTGGCATGAGATGGTATCTCAGTGTGGTTTTAATTTGCATTTCTCTAATGACCAGTGATGATGAGCATTTTTTCATATGTTGGTTGGCCTCATATATGTCTTCTTTTGAAAAGTGCCTGTTCATATCCTTTGCCCACTTTTGAATGGGGTCGTTTGTTTTTTTCTTGTGTATCTGTTTTAGTTCTTTGTAGATTCTGGATATTAGCCCTTTGTCAGATGGGTAGATTGCAAAAATTTTTTCCCATTTTGTTGATTGCCAGTTCGCTCTAATGATGGTTTCTTTTGCTGTACAGAAGCTCTGAATTTTAATTAGATCCCATTTGTCTATCTTGGCTTTTATTACCATTGCTTTCAGTGTTTTAATCATGAAGTCCTTGCCTATGCCTATGCCCTGGATGGTTTTGCCTATGTTTTCTTCTAGTGTTTTTATGGTGTTAGGTTTTATGTTTGAATCTTTAATCCATCTGGAGTTAAATTTTAGTGTAAGGTGACAGGTAGGGCTCCAGTTTCTGCTTTCTGCACATTGCTCGCCAGTTTTCCCAATACCATTTATTAAACATGAAGTCCTTTCCTCATTGTTTGTTTTTGTCAGGTTTGTCAAAGATCAGATGGTTGTAGATATGTAGTGTTGCTTCTGGGCCTCTGTTCTGTTCCGTTGGTCTGTGTCTCTGTTTTGGTACCAGTAGCATGCTGTTTTGATTACTGTAGCCTAAAACCAAAAATCTTAAGCAACATTAAATGTCTTGTATTCACTATGTTAGTCTGTTTTCTTCACCAATGTATTCTATATGCCAAGCACCTATAATGCCTGGCATATAATAAACGCCTCAGAGATATTGCAGGTTTGGTGTCAGACAACCTCAATAAAGTGAATATTGCAATACAGTGAATCACATGCATTATTTTGGTTCTTAGTGCATATAAAAAAACTATACTGTAGTCTTTGTATGCAGTCATTTGTACTTAGATCATTTGTATGTGATATCATTATGTCTAAAAAATGCACATACTTAATTATAAAATACCAGAGCTAATTTTAAAATGCTAGAGCTAGACTTGGACCTGTAATCCCAGCTGTTTGGGAGGCTGAGGTAGGAGAATTACTTGAAGTCATGAGTTGAGACCAGTCTGGGCAGCATAGCAAGACCCCATCTTTAAATGAATGAATGGAGGGCCTTACCTCGATGTTAATGGTTGCTGACTGATCAGGATGGTGGTTGCTAAATGTTGGGATGGCTGTGGCAGTTTCTAAAAAATGACAACAATGAAGTTTGCTGCACCACTTGACTCTTCCCTTCACGAAAGAGTTCTCTGTAGCATGTGATAGTGTTTGATAGCATTTGAGCCACAGTAGAACTTTCAACATTGGAGTCAGTCCTTTCAGACCCTGCTGCTGCTTTATCAACAAGGCTTACCTTATTGATAAATGTGTTTTATCAACAAGAATGTTTTATTAGTCCATTCTCACACTGCTTATGAAGAAATACCCGAGAGTGGGTAATTTAAAAAAGAAAGAGGTTTGACTCCCAGTTTTACAGGGCTAGAGAGGCCTCAGAAAACTTAGACTCATGGTGGAAGGTGAAACAAACACATCTTTCTTCACATGGCAGCAGCAAAGAAAAGTACAGAGCAAAGTGGGGGGAAAACCCCTTATGAAGCCATCAGATCTCATGAGAACTCATTTTCACAAGAACAGTTCGGAAGTAATTCCCCCATGATTCAATTACCTCCTGCCAGGTCCCTCACAACACATGAGGATTATAGGAACTACAATTCAAGATGAGATTTGGGTGGGGACAGAGCCAAACCATATCAAATATTCTAAATCCTTTGATATCATTTCAACAATATTCACAGCATCTTAACCAGAAATAGATTCCATTTCAAGAAACTACTTTTTTTGCTCATTCATAAGAAGCAACTTCTCATCCATTTAAGTTTGATCATGAGAGTGCAGCAATTCAGTCACATCTTCAGCTCCACTTCTCTTTCTGGTTCTCTTCTATTTCTGCCTCATCTATATATAGTGACTTACACCAGTGAAGTCTTGAACCCTTCAAAGTCATCCATGTAGGCTGGAATCAGCCTCTTCGAAAATCCTATTAATGTTGACATTTTGACCTCTTTCCATGAATCATGGCTGTTCTTAATGGCATCTAGAGTGGCAAATGCTTTCCAGAAGGTTTTCAATTTACTTTGGCCAGATCCATCAGAGGACTCACTGTCTATTGCAGCTATAGGCTTACAAAATGTGTTTCTTAGATAATAAGATATGAAAGACACAATTACTCCTTGATCTATGGGCTGCAGAATGGATGCTGTGTTAGCAGGCATGAAACCATTAATCTTGTACATCTCCGTCAGAGGTCCTGGGTGACTAGGTACATTGTCAATGAGCAATCATATTTTGAAAGAAATCTTGTTGTTCTGAGAAGTAGGTCTCAACAATGGGCTTAAAGTATTCAGTAAACCATGCTTTAACAGATGTGCTGTCATCTAATCTTTGTTGTTCCATTTATAGAGCACAGGCAAAGTAGATTTAGCACAATTCTTAAGGACCTTAGGATTTTCAGAATGGTAAATAAGCACTGTCTTCAACTTAAAGTCACCAGCTGCATCAGGCTCTAACAAGAGAGCAAGGCTGTCCTTTGAAGCTTTGAAGCCAGGCATTGACTTCTCCTCTCTAGCTATGAAAGTCCTATATGGCATATTCTTCCAATAGACAGCTATTTCATCTACACTGAAAATGTGTTGGCAACTTGTAGTGGCTCACACCTGTAATCCCAGCACTTTGGGAGGCTGAGGCAGGAGAATTGCTTGAGCCCAGGAGTTCAAAATCAGCCAGGGCAACATGACAAATCCCTGTCTGTATAAAAAATTAGCTGGGTCTAGTGGTGCATGCCTGTAATCCCAGCTACTTGAGAGGCTGAAGTTGGAGGATCACCCGAGCCCAGGAAGTTGAGTCTGCAGTGGGCTGAGATCGTGCCACTGCCCTCCAGCCTGGGCGACAGAGCGAGACCCTGTCTCAAATAAAGAAGAAAATCTGTTGTTTCATGTAGCCACCTTCATCAGTGGTCTTAGCCATACCTGCCGGATAACTTGCTGCAGCTTCTATATGGGCACTTGCTGCTTCCCTTTGCACTTTTAAGTTATGGAGACAACTTATTTCCTTAAACCTCCTGAACCAACCTCTGCTATCTGCAAACATTTTTTGTACAGTTTCCTTACCTCTCTTAGCTTCCATAGAATTGAAGAGTTAGGGCTATGCTCTGGATTAGGCTTCGACTGAAGGGAGTGTCCTGGCTGGTTGGATCTCCTATCCAGACCACTAAAAGGTTTCTCCATATCAGCAATAAGCCCATTTTACTTTCTTATCATCCATGTGTTCACTGGAATAGCACTTTTAATTTCTTTCAAGAATTTTCCCTTTGCTTTCACAACTTGGCTGTTTGGCATGAGTGACCTAGCATTCAGCCTATCTCAACTTTATTTTATTAAGATAGTCTCGCTTTGTTGTCCAGGCTGGAGTGCATTGGTGCAATCATAGGTCACTGCAGCCTCAAACTCCTGGACTTAAGTGATTTTCCTGCCTCCAGAGTACCTAGGATTATAGGTACACACCTATATTTTTAAAAATTGCCCAGCCAATTTTAAAAAATATTTTATTAGTAGAGGTAGGGTCTCACTATGTCATCCAGGCTGGTCTCAAACTCCTGACCTCAAGCAGTCTTCCTGCCTTAGCCTCCCAAAGTGCTGGGATTACAGGCATGAGGCCCCATAACCAGCTCCATCTCAGCTTTTGACATACCTTCCTCACTAAGCTCAATCATTGCTAGCTTTTTTTATTTTAAATGGGAGATATGCAACTGTTTCTTTCACTTGAACACTTAGAAATCATTATAGGGTTATTAATTGGCCGAATTTCCATATCATTGTATCTCAGAAAAGAGAGAGGCCCAAGAAGAAGGGGAGAGATGGGGGAACAGCTGGTAGATGGAACACACACCACATGTTTAAGTTTGCCGTCTTCTATAGGTGCAATTCATGGTGCACCAGTACAATTACAATGGTAATATCAGAGATCATTGATCACAGGTCACCATAACAGATATCATAATGATGAAAAAGTTTGAAATATTGTGAGAATCACCAAAATGTGACACAGAGACATGAAGTGAGCACATGGTTTTGGGAAAACGGTACTGAGAGACTGGCTTGATGCGCGGTTGCCACAAACCTTCAATTTGTTAAAAAAAAAAAAAAAAAAAGTGCAGTATCTGCAAAGCTCAGTCAAGTGAGGGGCAATAAAATGAGGTGTGCCTCCATGTATATATTCCAAGCCCATGCAATATTTTACGACTATTATCTAAAGTATTTGCAGCCCTTCAAAACCACAGGAGAGTAAGACCTATCTGTTGGTGTAATACAGGATAATGAATGTATCTCTTTTACTCTAGAAAGGAAACAGCCAACCCTAATAAAGATGGTATGAATGCCACTGCCAGGGTATGACAGTGGCAGCCAACCTCCAGGAAGGCCCCTAATGACCCTCACCTCCTGGTATTCACCGGGATTAGTCTATGTGGCCCAGAGAATCTGGCAGAAATCTCGCTTCCAAGATTAGTCTCGAAGAGGTTCCGCAGCTTCTGCCTTGGTGTGGACGTGTCTCTGTCTCTGGTATTTCCCACTCTGGCTACCATGTTGTGAGGGGTCCTGTGGAGGGCCCCGTCGGGAGGAGCTGAGGCCCACAGCGCGCAGCTGCTTTGGGAAGCTTGGAAGCATCTTGATCGCAGCCTCATGAGAGATCCTGCACCCTACTCAGCTGGGCGGCTGCTGAAGCCCTGGCCTTAAGCAACCATGAAATCGTGGTTATTTTAAGGCACTAGGTTTTGTGACAGCTTGTTACACATTAACAGACAGCTAATGCAGTCTCTGTTCACATTTTTATCCTCGTGTGTGGCATGCACGTTATATAGATAAGCATGAAGCAGGCCACGTCCAGCCTCTGAGGTGAGAGCCAAGCCCTACTGCATAATGCGAAATATTGCACAAAGAGCTAGGTTTTATTCATCAACCCAGAAGTGACCTTACTAAGTGGCGTGTTGGTGGTGAAAATGCCTTATCTTTAAGAGAGAGCACACACTCTCCTTTCTCTCCCCCCAGAAAGCCTGGTTCTTGCTGCTCTGTCACTTCCCAGAAAGGACTAGCCTCTCTTGCTCTACCCCACTTCCTGTCTGTGGCCCTGTGATGTCAAAGGGCCCTCCACTGTCCTACAGAGGAGGGGACAAGGGGCAGGAGGGGCCAGAAGCACCTCTGGAATGCACACAGCTCATGAGCAGCTAGGCTTGCTCCAGGAGTCACATGTCCTGACCAGAGCCTTCCAACGCCTTTTTTCCCCTCTGTTAGAAAAAGGGGAACGCGAGTTCTTAGCTCAGTGCTTTTGGGAGATTGCCATCGACTTGGAGACTGAGATTTACCATTAGGCGAGTCTGAAGCAATAAGCATGCGTGGAGCGCTTACTCTGTGGCAGGACAGGGTGCAGGGTGCGGTGGGGAGGTGATGAGTAGGAGCCGTCAGGCAGAGTCATTGTGGCCCGGCCACAGAGACCCGGAGGAGGACACAGACACACAGCCGGTGCATGGGCAGGGGCGGGGGTTGGATGAGGGAAAGCTTCCCCTAAGAGGTCGTGTCCACACTGGACCTGAAGAAGGTGGAACTGACATCTCTGTCCTTGGTGCCCCAACAGAACCCTTCATTCCAACTCCTCATTGCACATGCATATTTATAGGTCTGGCTGCCCCTACTCATGGATGACTTTCTTGAAGCTAGATATGGGTTTTACACAGTGTCCCTGGTGCCAAGCCCAGGTCTTGACTCATTGTGGGCCCTCAGTGTGTGTGTGATAGTGAGTGAGTGAGTGAGGAGGGCATGTGGTGGATGATGAGGCTGGAGAGGTAACAGGACTGAATCGTAAGGGCCTTGCCTATTGTGAATATTGAATGGCTTGGCAATGGAGGGGGTTTTCCTTCTAAGGAGTGGAAGCAGCATGGTTTATGGTACATGCCAAATGAGGGCAGAAGCTGGGGCAGTAGCCACATTGGCACCTCACCTTGAGTCCTCTTGATGGCCCAGGGTCTGTACCAGCGTGGCATAAGCCATGCGCCAGTAACAAGAGTGTCAGCCAGACCCGAGGACTCCACTGCGATGCCTGCCCTGGAAAAGATAGAGCCCACTCAGGCCAGGCCATGATGGTTTGAGCAACTCCACCACCAGGGGAGACGCCGTCCTAGAACCAGGGCCCCCAGACACTGGA